>WBMV01006147.1:1217-36067 GCA_013396655.1 Campylorhamphus procurvoides
TGATGCCTTAAAGGAGCGCAGTAAAAATTCCAGGCAGTCAGTAAGGAGATAAGATAAATAAGTAAAGTTTTAATGAGCCAAATACCGGCTCACAGGAATACATTCACATGAGAATTCTCCCGTCTACAATTAAGTTACAGGTTTTTATAATAGTGTCCACCCAATCCCATTTTGCTATTTCCCCCAGTCCTGCCCCCATATCACCCTCTCCACGCCCCCTCAGGAATTGTGTCTGGGGTATCAGGACCCTCTCTTCATCTTCGTTGTCTTCTTCACAGCACGTCAGGTCCTTGGAGGCCTTCCAAAGCTTCAGATTTGGAGGTCTTTCTGTCCCTGTCTTTATCTTGTGGTTCAGGCTTCATGGTGTTTTTCTGCAATTCTACCTTGAAATACAGACTAAACAGGTTAAGGAATTCTAAGGGTTGATATGGGATGGGGTCAGGGTGTATAAACATTCAGCTACTAAAATTATATTACTAATACATTAGATCTACGATAATTTCTAATATCTATAAAATTAAAAATCAAAAATCGAAGAAACCCTCGGCAACAACTTGTTCATCACAACTATTTCTAATTGTATGGCTATTGAATAGTTGCAGTTTGTTCAGTTGTGAATATAGAATTGGTTTTATCTTGTCAGGTAGGCTACCTGATCTCATTTTCCCTCCTAAATCCTGAAAATGTTTGAGTCAACCTTTTGAAGGAATTAGCTATATCAAAAATTTTGTAATTTTTACTCTATGGAAATGCTTTTTTCTTACATTGATCCTCTTTTTTATCTTAGTAATTTCTTATGAAGACAAATAGGAGGTATGAGAATTTTTTCTAGAATGTTTTTTTCAATTTTTATTTTGGGACAAGATACGTAGAGTTATCCTGTTTTATAAATAAAATTTAAACTTGGAGTCAGCTTTCTTCTGTCTCTTCTTATTCAAATAATGGTTTTGGCTTTTTTTTCCTGTCAGGTCTTACATGAAACATTCCCCCATCATACATTTTTAATGAATGGTCTTATTCAAGGTGTTAAGGTAAGATCTTTTTAGAACCTTTTATTGATATATTCTGCATGTTCTTTTGTTTTAACTTGTCTCACCTGCCTTCTCCATAAAAACATACAAAACACCAAGAATGTAGCTAATTCTTGAACCGTTTTTTCATTGTAATGGTTTCATGAGCTCAGTTTCAGTTTTATTGCTAAGTGGTAGCATCTTGAAACAAATGGAATATTTCTCAGAAGTTCTAATTCCTCTCGTTTGAATAGATACCACTTGTAGCTATTGTAATCTTGATAAGGATCTTTCTGAGAAGGACTAGGTTTCAAATATCTACTTTCTAATGTTAGATGATTTATATCATTAGCAGATCAATGCAACCATAATCATACCACTGAGATAGAAAATTAAGCACTTAAACACCATGGTTTTGTCTGAGATGTGTAATAAAAGCTAATTTTCATAAGGTTTTTTTTTTTTCCCTGATCCTTTTTTTTAATCAACTTTTGAAAATTCTGTGATGGTCAAATATTCAGGTTAACTTACATCTTACTTACACCACTGCATTCACAGTGGTCATACTGGATTGTTGCCACAATAAAAAAAAGCTTGCAAACTTTTCTAGCATAGCTACAACTTGAAAGTCTCTTTTTTGCTAATTGTCATACTGAGAGGCTTCAAAGCCCTTACTGTAACTTATGAATAAGTTAATCTATGGCACCCAAAAATATTTACCTTTGTATCCTGTAACAAATCTAAAGCATTGCCTTTAGTGGTAAGAACATGGCAATTTTAGGATCGACTTGCTGTCTTCCTTGGTGGATTGACAGAACACAATGCCGTTGAGATGCTGGTGTGTATCAGACTGAAAGAGGAAGTACCTTCTGATTGTCCTCTTAGAAGAAAAGCAAGTGTCATATTCCTCTTCCGTTTTTTTAAAATTTCCAATCTTTTCACTTACAGTGCAGTGTAACTATGTGTATCACTTAAAAGTAGTAAAGGAAGGGTTCCTCACAGTTTTTATGCAAAGCATATCTTTATAAAAGTCCGTTAATGTCATGATCTTAAGTGTTTGTGTTACTCTAACAGATGTAATAAACAGAGGATCATAGGATCATAGATTAGAGTGAACTTGTACTTCAGTGTCTATTTTTAACTTTTAAATTCTTTTTGTGAAACATCAGAATTGATTTCAGTGACAGCAAAACATGTTAGTTCATATAGTACTGAAATCTGATTCTAAGGAGCAGAAACATTAATGTCAACTGAGTAAAGCATCTAACATTCCTAGGATCTAGTGGTGTGACTTTACAGCTTTTGGTTTTAATTCACCTACTGAAAACATTGAAATCAGGGTTGTTTATAAGGATTGGGCAGAACAGGGATTTTGTACAGTATTCTGTACACATATGTTAAACTTGAAAGTAACTGTATTTGCATAATAGAGGTAACCTAAAGTTAGCTGGAGTAGACTTCCACCATACAGAACCATGCATTTACTAGCGTTTGGACTTAGAGCAGAATTGGATTGATGATTGAAGACTATACTAACAGGACAAAAGTGTTCTTCTAAGCTACAGTTCTGTAGTTTACAAACCTGTGAAATCCTTTACTTATTTTAATTCTGTCTAACAGAGAACAGTTTTGAGGCCTAGATTCTAGGTCTTCATGAAATGCTGAAAAATACAGTATTTCATCCTTCATCAGTGATCCTGTACATGTAAGTCTGACCTTCACCACTGGAATATCATTATGATACCCCATGATCTCAAGTTGTAAAGCTTGCTCAAATGGTCCTTGTAGTTCTGCAGCATACAGATGTACGCGATGATGATGTAGTATTAAAGCATTAAGTGTTCCTTTAAATTTGTTTCAGAGAACACTTAACATTACCCAAAGCTGTCTCTTAGGACAGTGCAAAAGACCCTTCAATTAGAAGGGTACTTGGGTTTGAGATCTAGCATGAAGTCTGTTGATAGAGGCTGCGAAGTGTCCTTTGTGGAACTATACTGTATTTTGGAGATTTTAAAGAAGCTTTTTCAGTCTATGATACTTGTATATTGAATGAAATGGATTGTGAAGAAACATATGCTGTCTCTTTTCTTTTAAAAATTTGCGCAGGTCTGATAGATTGAAAACATAAAATACCAGAATCTCAGAAAACTAGACTGTAGGAAAAATTATGTATGTTTTCAGTTATCTACAACTTGATGTTTAATTTCAAATAATTTTTAAATTTTAGTTCTTTCTTATATGTGCTGGTTATAGTGAGTCTTGGAAATGTATATATAAACATATTAATTGTTATTCTTCTGTCCCAGGGTTTTTTGTCCTTTCTCAGTGCTCCACTAATAGGTGCTCTCTCAGATGCATGGGGAAGGAAATCTTTTCTTCTTCTCACAGTTTTCTTCACCTGTGTCCCAATTCCATTAATGCGAATAAGCCCATGGTAAGTGGTACAGATTACAGTAGCAAGCTTATCAGTAGAGTAGATACTTAGAGCAGTAGTTTGGGGAAATGGGAGAGAAGCAAGAACGTGAGAAGAAAGCAGCTTTCCTTTCAAGATGTGACTGCATTATTCTGGAACTTTTCTGTTTAAGAGGTGTTAAAACAGTTTACTTTAAAAGTAGATACAATGAAATGGGATTTAGTAGCTGTATACACACAAGTAAAACTGTACTTGAAAGGATCTGATAGTCCAGTCTAACTCAATTTTAAGTCAGTTGCTAATTTTTTTCCCTTGATGACTGACAATAATAAACATGTTTTTAAAGCAAAATGAACCTTGGCATTCATTTGCCACAGAAAAGTATAATTGCTGCAAATGAGATCTTTTAAGCCTTTGAAACCAAGTCAATACTCCTCAGTTCTTCAGTTTCATTTCCGTTAATTGTGAAACTTGCAGGATTATGAAAGAATTTCATGTACATGAAATGCATTCAGAGTTCAACTAGCACAGCACTATATATGATAGCCTATTCCTTAACTGGCTGGGAAAATTAGTTCTAAGATAGATCGTTTTTCTTAACTTAAACTTGAGAGTGTAAAAATATATAGGTACCATGTCCTGAAGGGGCCACTTCTTCTTTTAGGCTGATGTAAAGTAAACAGAAGAATATAAAATATTAAGATGTTTTCCAATATTTAAGTGAGATCGCACAATCATTCATCTCCAGTAAAGCTATGTTTTAGTTCTCAAGGAACATTTTTCTTAAACTTAAATACAAACCTGCTTATTAGATAAAAAGCAAAAGGTCTTTGCTCAAACTTTCTAATTGTTGCTTTTAAATTATTAGGTGGTACTTCGCTATGATTTCAGTATCTGGAATCTTTTCTGTTACCTTTTCTGTAATATTTGCCTATGTAGCTGATGTAACACAAGAACATGAAAGAACTACAGCCTATGGACTGGTAAGATATGCTAAACTTTGAAGAAAAGGTCAGATTATGACCTCCCTATTGAACTTGTGTTTTGATGCACAGATAGTTTTCTGATTAATGTAAAAGATTGATA
Source organism: Campylorhamphus procurvoides (assembly GCA_013396655.1). NCBI lineage: Eukaryota > Metazoa > Chordata > Aves > Passeriformes > Dendrocolaptidae > Campylorhamphus > Campylorhamphus procurvoides. The sequence continues at coordinate 5,727 of WBMV01006147.1, forward strand.
ATGGAATGAACCATGCCTCAAGACACTGTGTTAGAGTTCAGGCAATGAAGAGAGTGCTGTGTGCTCATAGGAACAGAATAAAAATTTGACAGCTTTACCTGCACAGAGGACATGTGTAACAAAATATGTGTTAAGTTTCACAAGCAAAACACAGAGTTGTTAAAAGGCAATGCACATTATTTAATACTTCATCTAGCAGTACCTTTATCAATTGCACTTTTAGTTCATATTTCTTTTTAATATAGACTATCTTCTGTAGTCAAAATGGGAAGGAAGGATGAAAATGCATAATACAGTATTTTTAGTAACTTAGTCATGACCTTTCTTAATTAGCAACAGATGAGGAATATAGTTCAGGTAGTACAAACTAGTCCTTTTAGTAGTAATATAATTCCTGCTTAGTTTGCTTTCCTAGTATCTATATTGGTTTAGGTTTTGGAAGTCTTTCAGTAGATGTCCATAGCTTATGAATATCTTTTATCTGTTTATCCTCTGCGCATCTGTTTTCACTATACAGATATTTGTTGACTTGATTTTTGGCTGATTGTATGCTACTTTGAGCTATCAAGGGTTCCCTTTATTTTTAGCCATATGATTACTCGAATGTCAATTTAGCAGTTAATAAAATAACCTACTTAGTTCTCTAGTGTGTATTGTTGTAGCAGAGCACAGAACAGATGTAAAACTTCTGAAATTCCCAGTTTATTCCTCCTACATATAAAGAGAACCATATGTATATCTTATGTTCTTACTTGTTCAGTAAAATAGTTACGATTTTATTTTCGGGACTGTAAAAGAGCAGTAATTAGAAAAAAAAATCTGCGAAAGAAACCTCACCACACAACACCCAGCTGCTTTTTAACTTTTTTCTGATTATTTTTATAATGAAATTTAGTTACAACGCTTGATTTTGCATCATATTCTGCAGTATGTGAGTAGAGTACGTAATCTCATAGTAGCTGCGTGTCACTACAACATAGTATGATGCAACATGTACTTGAAGTTGCTGTCAAAATTGTTGTCATAGTTAATGGCTTTCTAGTTTGCTGTGCTATCCAGTGGTACCTAGGTATTTAAAACACAAACTGTTAAGGGCATTACTCTGGTCTATTTCGACGTAAGAGCCCTTTTCCTTTTAGTCAAACTTTTTTGACTGCAAATTCTGTCTGGTATGGTGTGCTGTTGAGGAGTTTGAAGAGACTGTATTTTGACCCTTATTTATGGTAATAAGTGGTGTGCAGTGTTATTTTTTTATTGTCTGTTTTTTCTTTCCTTTTTTTAAAAAAAAACTTGAATCTTTACTGGTGTATATTTTAAAACCACACTTCTCAGGAGGAGTGGTGGTGCTGGTGAGTTTGTAAACTGTTCTTGTGCTGGTGAATTTGTAAACTGTTTCTGTGCATAGGTATCTGCCACCTTTGCAGCAAGTTTGGTAACTAGTCCTGCCATTGGAGCATACCTGTCTGCCAGCTATGGAGACAGCCTTGTTGTACTAATGGCCACATTGGTGGCTGTTGTGGACATCTGCTTCATCCTGCTAGCTGTTCCAGAATCTCTGCCAGAAAAAATGAGACCTGTTTCATGGGGATCTTCTATATCATGGGAGCAGGCAGATCCTTTTGCAGTAAGATGCGCTTCAATAAGTAATTATTAAATATTTGATGATCAATAAATAATTAATGGAATTTTGTAATCTTGAGAAATCTTTGATCTTATTGGTAGCTTGACTACTCAGTATACTATAATCTTGATTCTTTGCTCTTGCACAAAGAGATACATTTAAAAACCAAACGCAAGTCAAACTTTTTGAACTAAATAATTCTTGATATGAAAATAATGTTTGGTGTGAAATGGCAAGGGAAAATGCTTTACTTTTCTAACTTATGTATTCTATTTTACTGTAAGAGAAATGCTAAGTTCTTATGCCGCATAAGTCAATATTTTAAGATTTTCCATATTCAGTTTATGTTTGTACATTTGGCAATATTTCTTCCCACTCTTGATTTCCACTTTTGGTTATATATGATTTTTTTCCTAATACAGAATGAAATCTGTAAAACCTGATTTTACTCCAGGCATGTACAGAAAAGTCTAAAATATATTGTGTAGTTTTTGTAGTAACTTGTTCATTTATTCAATCTGTGTTTGTGTTACACCTTGATATCATAAGGGAGGAAAGGCTGACTTCTTAATGAGATCTGTGTTGCTAAGAACTGGTTGTGAATATTGCGAGATGAATGGCGTGCTTGAAAGACTGCGTTTACAGAATTTTTTTCCCGCAATTTATTTGTTCCTCAAAGTAATTCATATCATGGGTGAAGAAGTATTAGGAGCTACACAAGGAAAAATGTTCTACTAATTTTTGAAAAGAAACAATTGTAAATAAGCTATATTATTTGCTAACATCTTTCAAAACAGATTATTATACAGATCAATTAGAAGATGTTCTGTGTTTTTGTAAATATGATGTGATGCTCTTTTAGGGAATATTTGTCATTTGGCACTGAACAGTAGCTTGAAAAATCTAGTGGAAGCTTTGCAGTAGAATCAGATACCACAAACCTTATATAACGAGATTGTTTTTAACTTAACATTGAGCTTAACGTTTCCATGTGTGATCTTTTTTTTTAAAATTGTGGTTTAGTTTTCTTGGGTTTGGTCTAGGCTTTGCCTGGTAACAGGGTTATAACTAAAGAAGTATTCCACACCATTCCTTTATGTAATCAGGTGTATAAAGACAAGGAGGAAGGTTTCCTCCCTCTCTCTTCCTTTTGGGTGCTTGGGAAGGCAGCAGGTCTCAGTGTGTCGCTCTTATCTAAATGACCTGAGGCCTAATCTGAGAACTGTTGTCCCAGCCACACGGAGGGGAAGGAACTGGTTCTCTTGAGAGGAGTTTGGTGAGAATTTATTGTGTTAGTTACTTTATTGAGCTTTTCCCTGAATTTACGTGTGTTTATCTGTTTTGTGTTATTTTTACTCATTTTTGTCTCTCTTCCCTTTCCCCCCTTTCCCCTTTTGGGGTTGTTTGAAATTCTTGTTCTATATATGCATAGTGTTTAATTGTATATAACTGTAATATATGTGAATATATATTTACTTTTATGACAAGTTTCTTTTGGTACTCTTTTTCTTCTCTCTCGGGAGGGGTGGGAGTCTGTGTCGGCAGCAGCTGGGTTTGGCAGGGAGCCAACCCAAACCACATAAATACAGTAAAATGGATGGGTAAATGCATGGGTGAAAAAGGATTTCAAAAAAGTAAATCTTCTTTTTGCTTTCATTAGACGTTGTATAAAGGTTCCAATACTTGCTTTGTTACTTTGTTTTACAGTCTCTGAAGAGGATTAGAAAAGATTCTGCAGTTCGCCTGATCTGCATTACAGTGTTTCTCTCCTATTTGCCTGAGGCTGGCCAGTATTCTAGTTTTTTTCTGTACTTGAGACAGGTAAATGTTGGTGTCTTCACATCTTATTAAGGATGTTTAAATAACTATTCTATAAGACCTGTTTCTTGTTGAAGACTTTGCTCAGAAACCTGTTTTTTTGACAAAACAGAGCTTTAAAACTAAAGGCAGGGTACTTTGCTAAGTGAAGAACCAAGTAGCACTTGACTCCTCATGATAAACCCTACAAAAGCTTAAGTGCATGTTAACCTTCAGCAGATCTTTGTTTCCATTCACTGCAGCAGTTTCTGAGTCTTGAACTGGGATCTTACTGTTGTGTTTATGGGGGGGAGGATAGAGAGCTCCAGTTTCCAGATACATGGCTTCCTCTGTCTCCTTTTTTTAAGACAGTTTTTTTTCTTCTGTGGGTTTCTTGATAAACAGTCAAGGATTATTATTGAAAGTGGATTTAGAGCATATGCAGGGCTCAGTGTTTTCTTTGAAGACGATACTGCTCTGCTAGTGATTGTCCTGGATCGTGTTTGGCATTTGTTTTATGCATTTTCTTCTTCTCTACAGATTATAGGTTTTGGGTCCACTACCATTGCAACATTTATAGCTGTGGTAGGCGTTATGTCTATATTTGCTCAGGTAAGCTTTATTTGTTATAGTGCTTTATTAAAAAGTACAAACAATGTAGAGGCAGACACTCTGTTAAGCTTGTCTATAAACTTTTTACATGTTCTAATATGCCATTGTATCTTGCATTCACTAAAGTTATGTTCATTATATAGTCTGTATAAATTTCTTTCTTTATATCAGCTTTCCTTAGAAATACTGAACCTTGGTGTCAGAAAACAAAACTAAAATTTGCTAACCTTGCATCAGTGAATTCACTGGAAATCTGACTTAAAATTATTAAAATGAGGCAGGAAATTGGTTTCTTAATGCAAAGCTTTCTGAAAGGGAAACGTCTTATTTTAAGCAAAAGTCATGCTACTTGCACCTATTCACTTGGCTCATATTATGAAACTTGCATATAAACAATTTTGGTATTGACCTGTTCTGTCCAGAGTTACTTAAGCTCAGCTTGGAGGCTGAGGAGCTGTAGGGACTTGGTATGCTGCTGTCATACCTCTTAACTGGTAACAATGAGCTGCTTTTTGAACAGGTCCTTTGTGTCTTGTGGAGTTCTTATGATGTGATCTTTGGTATCTTTGTGGGTACAGTTCATCTTCCTATTGTGATAACAAGAAGAGGAGTAGTACATACAGTATGTTGTAATGTCGCCATCTTTAACAGAGTGAAGGTCTTAATGTTTTGATGTAACACATACATTTTGAACGTAACACATACATTTTGATGTAACAACACATTCATCAGTATTTACCAGTTTTACTGGCATCAGTTGTGGTCCTCATTATCAAGTCAAGTCATTATTTTAATCCTTGCTTTGTGGTCTGTTCTGACGCTGTTGTACACACTGACATTTGCCAGTCATACTTTATGCAAACCAGTGTTTTTGCTAAAAATCTCTAAAACGGTTGCCATTCTGGTTTATAATTTTCAATGTTAAAATGAGGAAACTGTTGATTTTTGAACTCTTCTTTGAAGAGTGCATCTTATTTCAATAATCTTTGCTTCATAAATACTGATTTGTATTGGCATGTTGCATATCTCGAGAAAGAACTGAACATATGAAGATAGAATTACCATTTTTTTGCTATGGCGCATTCAAACTAGCTTTGTCTAAGAGTGAGAATCAGGAAGGCTAGGAAGAGAGACGAGAGGAAGTGTGCTCTGCTTCGCAGTCTTTCTGGTTTCTTTTCTCTGTCTTTTTACTGATGCATTGCTGAGTTTCTCATGTTAAAGAAAACTGTGTGCTCTGTTAACTGAGTCAAGTTGTCCATATGGACTTGCTTTACTAAGAACAGTCTGCTTCTTGCCATGAGTGTGTTGCTGTTGTGTCTGAATTGGAACCTGCTTCGTCCTCAACATTAACACTTCTAACAGATGAGAAACCCTGTTCCTGTGTTTGGATTAGCTTCCATGTGCGAATATCAGTGGTGTAAAGAGTCAGCAAAAATGTATTTAGTGGTCCTTAGGAATTGGCCTTGGCCCAATATCCGTGCATGTGATGAAGCTGAAAAAGAAGCAGGATATACTTGTTAGTTTTAAATGTGAATTTGGACTACAATGCACCTGACCTAAAGAGTTTACTTTTTTTTTGAGCTTTTTTCTCTACTGTTTATAGATAGTGGTAAATTTAACTCACATCCATCCTGTATCTTAACTTGGTACCAGCTTTTATTTAGCTTTCTAGTCTGTAGTAAAACAGGACTGTAGAGGTGGAAATGAAAGCCTGTTTACAGTAGAAATAGACACTGAGATCTAATGTCTATAGAGAAGGCAATACACATACTTCACCATGTCCTGAAGAGTTAAGAATATCTGTACATCATCTATTGATATGACTCATCTGTGTTTTTGACTCAAGGGAAATAAGGGGACAAATAGTATGAATTTCCTCATCAGTTGAAAGGTCTTCTGAATTACTTTGTGTAGGAGAAATTACTTTAGCAATCTGGCTTTTTAAAACAACTTTTGGGTGAATGGATTTCTCTTGCAGACTGTGTTTCTCAGTAACTTGATGAAGTCCATAGGGAACAAAAACACAGTTCTCCTTGGCCTTGGCTTTCAAATCCTTCAGCTGGCTTGGTATGGTTTTGGATCTCAGTCTTGGTAAGCTCATATTTTCATATGTACATACCTGTCAAGGAATGGAAAGTTTTTTTTCCATTTAATTCTGTCATCATGAGTGTGTAAAAGTTCTGTGAATTAAGCATTCCCATTTTCATTACACAGTGAAAATTTGCACTGTATTTTGCATATGTAGGAATGAATAGAATTTTCCATACATACAGTATGCATGGCAGTATGCATATAGTGTAAGTTGCAGACTAAGAACCCTTTAGAAAAGGGCTTTTTGCCACTGCTTTTGTTCATTGAGTGTTCTCTCTAAGAATGTGATTAAAACTTCTTAAATGCACAAGCTGATAAGTAGCATGTTCTCACTTTTAATACCACTAGGTCCATTCTATCAGTTAGGTACTTTTTTCTATTTTTCTAACATATTCTCTTACTATATTTGGTCTTGGAAACTATGTAGAGCTTCTTTTGTAGGAAAAACTGTAAGTAAAGACGACGAGAACCATAAGCTAGAACATCATCTTCTTTACCAAGTTTGTCCTCATGACAGTGATGAATGCTTCTTCTTTATCAGTGTTTCCCAGTGAGTTATACAACCTAGAGAACTACCTCACTGGGACACCCTGGGAAATTGTTTTTTTGTACAGTGTTTGGAAAGGGAAAGCACACTTGACTCCCATTCCCCTCTTTTTCTCTGCTGTAATAGCTAGTGTAGAAAAAAATCAAGCATGCTTCTGTTCCAACAAGTTCAGCATAATTTGTGGAAGGGGAGCAGGAGGAAGGCTCGAACCAGATAATTGCCAGTCTTTAGGTATTTTAATAAGAGTATTTTGGAAAGACATTAAATACGGGTACCCTTGTGGTCCTTCTGGGGGTGTTGGGACTAATTACAAGGGCAGTCTCATTTTTAATTCAAATTATGTACTTAACACAGGATGATGTGGGCAGCAGGAGCTATAGCAGCAATGTCAAGCATTACCTTTCCAGCAATCAGTGCTCTGGTTTCACGAAATGCAGAGGCCGATCAACAAGGTGAGTCTTGAATGATATCCTGTTTAGGCATCATTCTGCTTTTTCTGTTTAGAAAGCAAAGGAGTTATCTAGGTATACTTTCAGTTATCTTGGTGAGTAATATTTTTACTTGGTAGTAGTTGTGGAAGTCTGCCAAGCTGTCTAGAGAGGAATTTTACATTGTAAAGTACATAGTTTCTGTCTGACTAGCTACTTTTCTAGCTTTTTATGAAAGTACTACAAAAGCAACAAAAACTTTGCTCTTGTTCGTCTTCCTTTTTTATTAAAAACAATGTTCTCTGAGTAGACAGTGAGGATTCTTGTAACAATACTGCCTTTTAAATAGAAATTAAAAGCATATTTTACCTGATTAAAATCAGTGCATGCAAGAAGCTTTATTCTCTGTGGAAAAAGATGGCCCTATTTAGTGTAATACTTCAGATTTTTAAGGAATAGAAAAGGAAGCCAAAGTAACTAGCTGATCTGAGAAGACAAAAAATCTATTGGTTTTGATGTGAAGAGGAATGTACAGTCAGAAGTAACTCCTCACTTAATATGGAATTAGATCATCACAAAGCAAAACACTGGTGTTTAATAACTGAATTTAGTATTCTCTTTAAAAGAAATCCTGTACATGTACGTTGTAAATATTAAGTCTTGTTTAACATTGTATAAGGTGAAGTTAGATAAGTGCAGTTAATATGGGAGGTACAGAGGTGCTGTTCCAGGAGGCAGATTTCTGTTGAGTTTGAAAGGTGCAAAAGACAGTATTTTATATGATTTTTTTAAATTATTTCCCTCTCCCCCATTTTTTTTTCCTTAGAGAGACATTTTAAAGATTTTTAAAGACTTGATTTTGTTTTTATCAGGAAATGAAGAGTTAAGCTGACACAAGCCACTGAACTTTCATTTTACATAGAGGAAACTGGTGTTAATAGGTCAGGCTTTCTATGGTTTCCAGACTGAAGTTTTGCCACCTAGTGGCACAAAGATTTTAAACTTACATGTCAACCTACAAAGTAAAAACTTGGATAGCTATCTTTTTGACTTGTTTTCTTGTTTTCTTTTCTTCCATTTTACAAGTTACTGTCTTAAAAAGGCAGCAGATACAGAGATTACTAATATTGTAAAAATAGTGTTTTGTAGTATCTTAATATGTAAGACTATCATGAAACTTTTTGCACTTGTTGTCAAAAACAATGAAGTTGGAACAGAAGTATACTTATAGCACTTTGATTAATCAAGCTTTTAAAAGAATCCAGTGTAAAGCTGCAGACAGTCAACTGTTAATTTACTGCAGTACACTTGAATTTGCTGCCCCAAATAAGTTACTTGGTACTTAAATATATCCTGGTCACAGTCTGTGCATATTTTTCCAGTCATGGTTCTTAATATGGAGCTACATTACTCTAAATTTCACTTGAAAATAAATTGAATGAACATCACTTTTAATCTCTAACATCATTGTAGGCTTTGGGCAAGGGTGGAAGAACTCTACTGTAAAATTAAATGTGCACATAAATTCCCTTTCTCACATTCAAAATTCATTGTTGCCAGTAGCCTGCAAGTGTAGTGACAGAACTATGGTCATGCAGAGGATTATTTTAATCAAACAGAGTTGTCTTCAGTGTATTTCTTTGAATCTTAGAATGCAGAAATAATTAGGAAATGAGCTATTTTGGAACAGTCATTAGAACACACTCAGAGCTCTTGTCTCTGACCATTTATTTCTCGATTAAAAAAAACCATAAAATTCTACTCTTTTTTTTTCTTCATTAGGTGTTGTCCAAGGAATAATAACTGGAATAAGAGGACTATGCAATGGCCTGGGACCAGCTCTGTATGGCTTTATTTTCTTTCTCTTCCATGTGGAACTCAATGAATTACTACCTGATCATATTTCTGGAAAAAAAGCAATGCAAGATTCTGGTAATGAGGTAAGTTCAAAATTTGGTGTGCAGTTTACAGCATAGAACTCAGAAGGGTAGAAATCTGTCTTTTTTAGTTGTTTTAAAATCTTGTTATCTTATTCTTGAACTACTTAATTCTCACCTCTCAGCTTCATTAAACTATTAAGATAGCTCATAATTTAAATGTGGTAGTAAATATTTAGATTTGCAGTAGTAGCAGCATTGGTTACAGTATTGTAAGAGAATTAGGGAACTTCTTTTGATATAAATTTACTAGGAGTAAAGCTTAAGTGAGCTTGCATCATTGTGATTATCCACAACAAACAGTGCGGTCATAGGCTTTGGTTGGAGTAGTAATAACACTTGGCAATGCAATGAGCAAGAACTACTTTTCAAAGGTTCTTACTCCACAGTAGTGTAATATTCAAAATCTGTGCAGATAAATCAGCTGTTACAAATGAGGGTATTAATTTCTGAAAGTTGCTTGCATCTTTAAGTACCTGTGTGCATAGCACCTCTTGCAGATTTAAGTAATACCATTAATATAAATTGTTGATATAGTTGCAGTCTTTATATTTAGAGACTATCAGCTGAAAATGTAGGTCTCTGATTGTAATAAGAGTTGAAGGAAAGGAAATATCCCGTTACTGTAGTCTTAATGTGAGCTACTTTTCTCCTTCATGTTAGAATAGCTTCCTACATTTCATTTAGTAGAATAAAAGTACATCGGGTTTCATCTTGTGATTTCTATTTAATTGACACAGATACAACAGAGTTGTTTAAGATTAAAAAAAACCAAAAAGCTGGATGGCTGACACTTTTTCTTGTAGAAGTTTGTCATCAAACCTAGCTGATTTAAAATGTATCTTACAACATTTCTGGCATTTGTTTTTAATTGTGCTTACAAAATGTGGGTAAGCTGTGGTTTAAATTTTAAATTGCATAGAAGCAAGAGAGAATAACTTCAAATACTAAGTTGTTATATGTGCCATGCCAACAACCTGTCTTTACAGTAAGAATGGTATGTCCCGTATACGCTGCTGTCACTTTCCTCATTTATATGTTAGTTTTTAGAGATGCTTGTTTATTTGGATAACTTGATTCTGAAGGATATCGGCCTCGGAAAAGCAAAGTTAAGTTAAAGATAGGTTGAGTATTTGTACTCCTAGATGTTGAAACCTTATTCTGCTAATCTTCAGAGGAATCTTGCTGATTTTACAGGCACATTGCCTAAAGCAAAAAGAAATTACAACGAAGCATCAGTCAATGTCTGTTTCAACATCTACTAGACAATCCTGTTGTCAATTCATAGTTTTGTGTGTTTCTGGTTTTTACCAGTGTGCAGACTGGATATGGAATTTATGGGGATTGGAGGTGCAGAAAATTCATGTTATCATGCACATATGAACCTGTTAGTGAAAATGTTATAATCACCATGAATCATGCCCATGATTTCTTGTCTTAGTGGTGTAATTTATAATGCAGAACTCAATGTCTGAAACTTCATGAGTTCACTAATATGCTTCTTTTGCCACAGAGAGTGATTGTTCCTGGTCCACCCTTCCTGGTTGGAGCGTGCATTGTTCTTCTGGCTTTTCTAGTCACCTTGTTTATTCCTGAGAACAGCAAAGCTAGCAGTACCAAAAAACACAACAGCAGCAGCAGTCTAAGTAACAACCTAGACCAAAATTATGAAGAGGACTTTGAACCATTGCTGCAAGATAGCAGTGTATGAAGGCTAACTTCTGAGAGGACTGTGGAACAATTCATGTGTTGAAGTGCGGCTCTGGGAACTTGGTGGGAGGTACAGGGTATCTGGGCTCTGAGGGGAAGGCAGCTGTGTACAAGAGAAGATCACATGCTATATCATACTTGAGGTTGATGTCATACTTGGGGGAGAGATTTTTTAGTACAGCAGGTCACAACTTGATGTGACTCTACCCTATTTTGTACTGCAAATGCTATATCAAATTGTGGTATTAGGCAGAAACCCAAATATACAAAGATGATATATTTTTTTAAAGTTTGAATGTTCACTTCCCAAAGTTGCATCATAATGCAAAATAAACAGGTTTGAGCCAGAATAATTTCTGCCATCACTATTAAAGTTTGTTTTGCATTTCTTATGCCTTATGTCTGCATCTATGCCACATCTAGTCTTCATGGTATGGGAGGGACTGATAGATATTCTCGTTATCTGAAATAATGGTTACATTATTACTCTCTAGTATTATTTACTAACAAGTCCAGTAGCTACTAGAAAGCAGTGATAAAACTGAGATGATGAAATTCTGAGTGTGTGTGATCACACATGACAGTCATTACCCATAAATGAGGGTCATATGGAAGTCTTAAACCCACATTCCAGAATAGTTCTGAGCACTTAAAGCAAATCCAAATGGCACCTGAGATCCAGGTCACATTAATGCTTTACTTATAAAAAATAAGATTTTAATTTTAAAATGAACACTGTCAGAAATACAGACACTCCTGATTTCTGAGTGGGTGCCAGAGTAGTTTACATCAAGAAATATGTGTATTTATTGCATTTTGTCACTTTATCTGCCCTATCAAATAATCTTTCTTACTAATTCCTTTCACCCCTGCCTTAACTGCTACTTAGTGTTCAGTTATTAGTGATATTTAGTCTTCATATAATTGTCTTACCTGCTGAATATCATAGATATATTCATATCAAATTTCTTTTCAAAAAGATACTTTAAAGGAGTTACGGATGGCTACAAATGTGCTAATTTTGAGAGATGTTTTATGAAGAATACACAGATTTATATGTATTTTCCTGCAGTATAAATGGACTATTAAACCCAACTTTAATGAAATACTCCTATTAATGTTTTATATGTATGCAATATATGTAGATATTTGTAAGGAATTTTAATTTTCCTAGATGGGCTGCTGTGTAAATCATGTATTTATAAATGTAATGAGGGTACAGACAGATACACAGTTTTTTAAAATTATTGTATTCACTGAACAAATTTTAAAAATACGTATTTTGAAACTTATTCTACATTGAGCACAGACAACAAACTTTTTGTACTATGTGATTTGGTTTTTAAGTTAATGAGCTTCCTAATGCATAATAAATCTACATTTTAAGCTTTCTAGGTTTTATGAGTAAGTGCGTGTTCTTCTAAGTGCAGTGTTGTACCTTTGCTACTACAGAACAGAAGTGGGTTAATCCTGGTTAGTGCTGGATGACAGTGTATGAATTCCTGTCCTGTTGTGTTTTGTCTGTGTCTTCAAGCCTGGTGAAAAGCGTGCTTTGCTTAGAAGGTCCTTTTGTGTCTAGTATGGGTTGCAAAGAGCGAAAGGGAGTCAGTTCTAAAAAAAACCCAAAAACAAAACAGTCATTTTTGATCCAAACAGTGCTACAGAATTGAAATGTTTTTTTCTGATGAGGCTTAGGGGGTTCTTTTTGTTTGAATTTCTTGAAATTCAAGCCTGTGCTTTTATGCTGGATATTTTATTTTTGCTGCAGGCCAGACTGCAGTCAGGTAAGTTTTGCATGATTCCAGTATAGAATGTCTTAAACTTGATATGGAATTTAAGAAATAACTAATGTTAAAATGTTAATCATTGTTAAAGTTAAAAGTAGCAGGTGTGAAATTTATTACTGCTAATACTATTCCAGCAATGGATCAGATTTTTAAAGTAGAATCTCAGAATCAGAATGTTTGGAAGGGACCTTTAAACACTATGGGACAGGGGCATCTTTCACTGGAGCGGGTTGCTCAAAACCACCCTGTCCAACCTGATCTTGAGCACTTCCAGGGATGGGGTATCCACAGTGTCCCTGGACAAACTGTGCCAGTGTGTCACAGGTGTGTCACCACCTTTAGAACAAAAATTTTCTTCCTTATGCCCAGTCTAAAATTACCCTTTTCAGTTTCAAACTGTTCCCCTTTGTCCTGTCACTATGTGCCTCCCTCTTTTTTAAAAGCCCTATTTATATATTGGAGGGCTCACCTGGAGCCTTCTCTAGACTGCACAACCCTAGCTTTCTCAGTTTGTCTTCAGAGAAGAGGTGCTTCAGCCCTCTGTTCATCTTTGTGGCCTCTTCTGGATTTACTCCAGCAGATCTGTGGTTTCCTCTGCTAAGAAACCCAGAGCTAGATGCAAAAAAAATATTTTAAGCTTGCACCCTTACTGTACATAAATTATATACCTGTACTTCTGTGCTAATAAAGCACATGATAAAAGTAAAAAAAAGTGAGCTGTAGATTAGATAAACAATTTAAAAATGTGTTTATTAGTGGTACAAAATACTCTTCTCAGTAGTAAAATAATAAATTAGTGATGCTCTGAAATAGGCTTTTTTTTAAAGTTTTGGTTTAACGTTGTGGTACAGAAACTCAGAGACTTGGTTCTAGGTTCAGTTTATTTTGGCACTTGGTTTTAATGTCTGTCATGTTGAAAAAGATACCTCACAAAGATACATAGGATCCAAGTGGAACAAGCGTGACTGATTGTGCTCACTAAGTCACGATGCTCCTTTTCTCATCCTACCCTCTGGTTATGCAAAGGTGTCTGTTAATAGTCAGCTAATAAGTTTCCATCTTCCCTGATGTCAGTCAGTTGTTCTTGCAAAGTAACTGAAAGGTCTTGAATTTTTGTGTTGTTAAGAAATGGATTGAAAACAGTCTAAAACTGTTCCTTTCAAAGATGTTTTTAAACGGACTAGAAAGTTACTTCCCAGTTCAAGTGTACAGATACATGAGTTTTTATGGGTGACAGATTTACACATCTTTTTGCAGCAAAGTTGCATGATGATGGAAACATTTTCAAACCTGTTTTCAAAATGTGCCCTATATGCAATAACTTCCTTTTAAAAAAGAAAAAGTTTCTTTCTCATTGTTAAAACATCATCTTTGTCTTACAGAGACACTTTGAAATTACTTAATCTTTCCAAAGTATTAGCATAATACTGAAAGACCCTTTTCATCACAGAAAAGGTCAAGAAATTTGGAATAATTGTTTGTCTTTCTGTGAAAGAAAAATATACATTTGACAGCTCTTTTAAGCACTTTGCCATGATACAACCAGTGAACTTCTATGGTACGAAAGATTCTCATGATCACTCCCCATCTGTTTCAAAGTATTGCAAAGATTCTAAGATTAAAATATCTTGTTACAAAATTAACCACATTGATGACCTCTTGTAGCACTTTTTGCTCTTCTGCCTCCAATTTCTTTGCTGCACTAGCCTGCCCATGAGAGATCCAGTGAATGAATTTCACTCTTGCTGTAACCTTATCCTGTGATCCTTTTTTTATTCCATTCAAAGCAGTCACTTCATCAGTCACTTCATAAGTGACACACCTTTTTTCATAAGACATCATTTTAAGGAAAAAGAAATGGTTTATTGTTGAGGAGCTATTTTTCCTATAATGTATTTTCTTTACTGATTAACAAAAAAGTTGCTCTTTATGTATTTTATAATTTAAAAAAGTCTAGGAAATACCATGAGATAGGTTAGGAACACCTGCAGTTTCAAACCTTCCACAACCCATAACTTGTTCTAATATTTTTTCTTCAAACCTTCAGCAGTGTTTACTGGGAAATTTTGTAAAGTACTGGATTGAGTATCACATGACTTTAAACATCACTGAAAACACTTGTAAAGGTTTGTCTTCAAGTCCTGGATGGCTAATTTTTAAATGCTCTGCTAATCCTTATGGCTTCATACTGTTAGCCAAGCCTTAAGGGCACAAACAAAGGTTCATTATTAGCAATAGTGCATGTAAATTTGTATTTCAAATAGTCATCTTGATAGTTTTGAATTTTTTTGGCCGACGTTTTGTCAAATTTGATTAGATTGTAATTGATACTATTATCCATTGTGGTTGATGAAGGACTTGCATTAGATGCAGAAGTGTCAGCTCTGCAACTTTCTGCTTGTATTATTAATATTACCTTCAATCTGCAGGGGTTTTTTTCCAGAATCTTTTTGAGACACGTGGGCATTTTGTGACGGTTTAGTTGAAGTGGGCACATGTAAAGGTAAATGTGTCACAATACGCTGAAAGAATGAGTGTGGGTGTCTTTGTGAACCCCCTTCTGCATTGTGAAGTAGCCAGTCTTCCCCAAGGATACCTTATGTACTGTCTACATTATGTGTGATCATCTGATATACAGACCAAATGGGAGTGCCAGTGTCAAGTTATGTTAAATATGAGTAAAGTTTGATTTCTTTCTTACTATTTTAGATTAAAAATAAACTACTTCTGCTATTTCTTCCTGCACCCCAGTGGATTACCTTGGGGTGTTCAACCCACTTGTGAGGGACTGAAAGAAATTCACTGGCTCAAAACAGCGCTGAAGGTGTAGAGAGGGGGCAGACTGGGTTCTACCAAGGTGGAACGGTGCTGTGCCCCCCACATAACCCCACTTCCTTGAGGGCCAGTGGTGCAGCCATCAGTCACTGGCACACAGGGAAAACTGCCCCACACCACATCCTCTGGGGCCCCCTAATCCAGCCCCAGAATGGCTGGCACTCTGGAAGTGCCACCCCCATCTGTGGAGGGTGACCACAGGGAGCCAGCACAGATAAAACCAGCCGAAGACATCAGGTGTCCAAGCTGTGTGAGACTCAAGGCAATAGCTGGAATATCTTTTTCTCGCTTTTTGCTTCTAACCTCCCTTCTTGATACTTGAGTAACTTAAAGGTGGTTGGGTTGGATTTTGCTAAATTGTATGAATTAGCATCTGCTAAGTTCATATTGTGTGAAATGCTTCATTTTGGATGAATGTTGCCCTTTGAATTTTTGTCAAGTTCCCTTATTTTCTAAAGTTTGCCAGTAAAAGTGTGTTATTTGACCTCCTGAGAAATGTGTGCAGCATCTTCTCTCATGCACTCTCTCAAGGTCTAAAAAAACCTGAAGGCCTTTTTAATAAATCTGTCAGGCAGATATTTGAAGCCTTGTCTATTTTTAGTGTAAAATCCTTTCAGTGAGCTCATGATGCAAACATAGGGTCTTAAACCACTGCTCTGGAACATCAATTACAGTAAGGCAGCACCTCACTTCCTCAGAATGTCAAAAGGTATGCTTCATTAGCATGGCTGCTGTTCTTTATTTGTGTTGAGATGTGCATCTGATCCAGAGAAACAAAGGTCTAGTTCTGATACAATTTACTTCTTTTTTTTCCTTCCCTGCACCCCTGCCTCCCCTCCCCCATGGGCTCTCTTCATGAGAAATCAAACATAGTCTTGCTTCCCCAAAAGTAGGGGAGAAGAGGAGAGATAACAATTGAAGGATCTGGAAAACTATACTTAGGAAACTTGATTTCTTTTTCACTGTTCTCGGAGATTTTGCTCTGCTGTGTACATGCATTTGTCATAAAAATAAGATGCTACTTTGATTATAACATACAATAAACCTATGATTTAGATTGTATCAATCTGATTGTACCAATCATTGTAACCAATCTGTTACATATACTGGCATCAAGATTTCTTTTAACAAGGAGAGAATTTGATTGAAAGGTTTTTTTATAAAATTCTTCAAGTACTTTTCTGTTGTGGTCCAAAAGCATACACTTAGAAGATCTTCTAAGGTTAGCCAACCAATCTGAGGCACTTCCTGGTCAATCTGAAAAAGTTTGTGAACCAAGATGAGTAGATAAGCAGATTAGCCTACTTTAACTGAGAAAAATCAGCATGATTTCTAGTCCTCTGTTTAGTGGCATGCTGTCTCACATTGCATTTCAGTTTGGTGGTGAGATTGACGTAAGAGTAGAGGTAAAGGCTTGAATCCCATTGAAATTAAAACAGTGTGTAAGTGTTGCAGAAAAGAAGGTAGTATTTGTCTTCTCCCATTGCCTCAAAAGAACAGTCTTGCTCTATTTTCTCAAATAACATTGCAATAAGAGGATGGAAGATGTTGGGCAAGGTTTAAGATACGCTCCCAGGCTTAACATTGCTACTCTGCTGCCCTTGCACCTGTTTTGTGTTGGTATAAAGGTGCCTTTATGTATTGCATTTTCAGCACTAGCACCTTAAAACAAGTGTGTTAAAATCCTTCCTTAATTTGAAAGTAAGTGCTGGATCACCTGCTGAATCCCCGAGAAGTATAAAGCTGAGTAATGTAAGTGCGATCGAATGCGTTAGGTGTTAACAATTTTGAAGACACAATAATTTTTACAACCCTTGTTTTTATTGGCAGGAAACAGTGGCCACTTCTGATTGCATACCCCAGTGAGAATTTAGGCTTAGGGATCTCAGAAAGTTGCCTATATCTGAAATGTCCCTTAACTGCTGCCTTATGTATCCCTTAATGTTTATGTGTCAATGTAATTGTTTAAAAAGCAGGCTGTAAAGAAAACTGTGCTGCTAACTCTGCTCCATCTGAATAAAGGAAAAAATCTGATCAGCAGGACCTTATTTAATGTTGCAGCAACAAAAAATGATGGTAAACAACGGGCAAGCAACATCAGCCATCACTAATTATTTTTCTACACATGTGGAAAGTGTCGCTCTTGAAAATTTTGCCATGGTTGCCATGCCACAGAAAATCTGTTTTATAGGCAGATTTTATTTACAAGCAACTATTTTTCTTTCCCTTCTCCTCCTCCCAGTTTTGATGAAGAGTATTTTTAAGCATATTTTACACTTTGCAACAAAATATTGCAGTCTTTTCTGAAAGTGATTGTAAGAGTCCAGCCATGGAGTGACAAGCTCAACCACGAGTTTTACTTTTAAAATTATAAAAGACTCCAAAAGTTCACCCAGCAAACTTGTGCAGAGCCTTTGTTTTTTTGATATCTTGTGATAGCATAAAGAGAGAATGCTGCACAAATTTTGCTCTTTATATACTTTACTGACAAAATATGAGAGGAAATAAGGATCTTGGCAAAACTTTTAAAGGGTGTGACACACAGACAGTATAGAAATGCCATAAATAATGTTTCACCATTATTTCTGCCTGTCAGAAGTTCCTACCAAAAAATTTTCTGTCAGCTTTCTGCCAGAAGTTCTCATCAGAGCTTCCTGCTGGAGTTTTCCTGCCAGAAGATCCTGCTATTATTATCTCTTCAAAACATCTGAATAGAGCTATATGCCAAGAAGGCACATAAAAACCTCCTCTAAACACTATAAAAACTTGGAGAGAAACTTTGGAAAATCAGGGAAGTGAGGAGAGAGAGAGAGAACCGGTTTCCTTAGCTGACAATACCTCCCTACCTCCCCTCCACCCTCTCACCTTTTCTTTGTCACTACCTGCTGCCTTCCTTCCACCAGAGAATGAAACTCTGCCAGCCTGGAGAGAACTGAAACCCACCATGCCATATGCATGAGTTATATCTTTTCCTTCTACCCTTACAGTATTTTTGAAGGACAAAAGTATTGGTAGATCAGGACCCTGCACAGTCTGCGACACAGCTCCTTGTGAGCAACAAAACGACACATCCTGGCTGAATTACAGAGAACTAAAGTGGCTAAGACCTCCCACAGCTAAACTAAAAACGTCAGAAAAGTTGCAGAGACAGAAAAAAAAGGCTGGAACTGTTTCTCCCCAGCTCCCCCCCACCCCAGCTCAGCAAAAAATTAGTTTTTGGTAGTAACTTTTCTCTGCTTCTAAAAATAATCTTAACTTTTTCCAACTTTTTCTTATTTATTCTCTTTGCATCTCTTACCAATCAATAAAAATCAGTTTTTGGTATCAACAGATAACTTGTGTGAATTTTAATTTTGCTCAGGGGAATATTCAAATCTTAAGTTCTTTCTGCAACATTAAAACAGATTGAAACAAAGGGTAACATACAACTAAGAAAGCATTCCTCAAAGTGCTGACTTAGCACATGCTAACCCATGCAAGCTAGCAAAATCCAACCCACTGGTTTTAAATTACCCAAAATACTATGAAAGCAAGAGATTAAGAGTGGGAAAAGCAGTAAAGAAAGAGAAGAAAGAAGTAAGAAGAAGAGTGGAGAAAAAGAAAATTTATCAAACGGCTACCACCAGAGCTGTTTGGTGGATGGAAGCCCACATTCATGTGGTAGGCGACAGGTCCCAGGAGGGGGATGGAGACCATGGGTTGCTGAATTTGTGTCTTGTCCCCCGCAGCCACCCTTCCCAGGTGGGACTTCTGGCTCGCTGAGCACTCTGTGGCTCCAGGCCAGAGCGAGGGGTGGTGCAGCCAGGGAGAGGCTGGGGCACGGGTGGGCTCCCGGGATGCCCTTTAGATTGACAGCTGCTGTCCGGATGCCCTTTGGATTGACAGCTGCTCCCAGGCTGCTCCGGGGCCGCTGTGGGGCTGCCCAGTGTGGGCTCCGTGAATCCTCCCTCCCTGCCACACTTGAGCTGGTCCCAACCCAATTAGGTAATCCAGTGCTTCACAGTGGTTAGTTCTCTTTTGTTAGAATAACCTAATCATATATGGAGGTATCTACCTTATGGTATGCAGATAGAAGTTTTGACAACTTGATGCTTTCTCTCAGAGAAATGATTCCTAAAAAACACATCTCCTAAAAAACAGTGAATGAAAAAAAATCCATGTCAAAATTGTTCTAGCAACAGACCAAACTGTTAAGTGCTGAAAAAAACCAACCAACCAACCAAAGAAACCAGGACTAAGCATCTTTCCATGTTGCTTAAAGCCCCAAAAGCAGGGGTTTTTTTCCTTGCTGTCTTACTTCTTTAAGGCTGCATAATAAACAAAATACTTTTTTTATCATTGACATAATCTGTAACTGGCTTATAAATAGCTGAAATATCCAATTTCTGAGACTTGTCCAGTTATCTAGCCCATACTCTTTATGCTCATGCTTCAGTACAGGTAGTGGTGCCAGAAAGTTTTAAACATGCGTTTAAGTAGAATAGTAGAAGATTTTAAATACAATATTTAAAGACACATAAAAAAGGGGTACCTTGTTATATTTCTGTTAACAAAGAGACAAAACTGAAAAAGAAGATTGAGAAATGTTAATATTCACTAGACTATGCCATCTAATGCCAGTCTTATTCTGCATATCGTTGTCACACACACATTTTGACCTCAGGGGGAGGTTGCAGGCCTCTTGCAGTTCTTAGAGGAAAAAGCAGTCTTAGAGCTAATAATTTGTGACTTTAACTGAGTGGTTAAGAATTTAATCTTCTTGGACAATGGATTTCCATTTTTCCTCAAGAAACAACCTTTCCCTGCCAATGAGTTAGCTTTCATTTTTCAAACATGAAGGCATGTTTAGGGAAACACCGTGGGAAAAACAGAGCGCTGGAAACTCCTAATGATCCTAGAATCAAGTAATCCAAAATAAATCAAGATTTTTTTTATTTGTAGTACAAATCACACAAACCCCAGAAGATGTTGCAAAATCAAGTGAAGAATTCAATTTTTAATGTTTCAGAATAATGCTGAAATTATTTATCTGTGTATAAAATATTTCAGCTGTACCACAGCTGCCCTTTCTGAAGGTGAAAGGAAAGAAAAATGTGATAAAGGTCGGACTGTCAGACAGCCTATTATGAGCAAAACACTTTCCTGGGGTAGAGCCTCACCAAGAGTGGGCTAGTGCCACTTTGACATTATAGCATCTGTCAAAAGGAAAAACAATTCATGACTCCAGGTAAAAACTGAAGGTAGTAAAAACAACTCATTTGCCCTGTTTCTTCCATCTCTGGGGGGTGCAGGGAAGCGTCAAGGTACCATGTAGCAATATTAAAACGTTCTGCACAGCTGCCTCAAGCAACTGGTTGAGGTCTTGGTCTTTTAGTTTATTACAAAATACACAGAAGTAAAAACTTATCTCTAAGTTCGTGGAAGGAGACCAGGGCAAATATATTTGAATTTATTTGCTTTTATTTAGTATTAAATGTAGCTATACTGGGAGAAGGGACAGTAAGAATGTATCAGGAAAGATTCCATGCGTGCCTTTTGTGGTATTTAAAAAAATGAAAACCTTTAAAATTAGGATACTTATATTCCCTTTATTCCAAAGACTCCAAATTCAACATGAGTTTCAGTCTGTGCAATTGTATTTCTAACACCATTACCAGAAATGCTGACCTACCAAAGGTGTAAGTGTATTAAAAGTGCATTTGTGATAGTGTGGTATAACTGAAGACAGAGATGGAAAGAAGACAACATGACTTTCTTAACCAACTGAATTTTCAAGCCTCATAAAAAAAACCATGAAGTGAACAAGTTTTATCTGGCTAAAGCTGCATTAAGGATTAGTACTGGTAGGAAAAAAATTGTTTTGTTAATATAATTTTGTTAAAAAGGTTTACTTACAGCAAGACCTAGCTTTGAAATGAAATATTTTGACATCACATTGATCAATGATTTTGAGCAGGATTCTATCTGAAATATAACTAGATTTTTGAATTTAATCCTATGAGTCAAAAGCTAATAGGAAAATCTTCACATTAAACTTGATCTCTGAAAAATGAGAAACTTGACTTTCAAAGAGGAGAATTCAACCCCATCTCACAGATCCATTTTCCTGTGATATCCTGGCTGCCACAAAC
This sequence comes from Campylorhamphus procurvoides, assembly GCA_013396655.1. Lineage (NCBI taxonomy): Eukaryota > Metazoa > Chordata > Aves > Passeriformes > Dendrocolaptidae > Campylorhamphus > Campylorhamphus procurvoides. The sequence continues at coordinate 27,223 of WBMV01006147.1, forward strand.
TTTTCCAGTATTCATTCATTGCCTTGGAGAAAAACTTACAGCTTTCAGGTACCTTGTTTTTTAGAGCTGGAAAACTCCTACTGCTGCAGTCTCAGGTGTCCATTTTGTAATTGATTCCAGCAGGATACATTTCCTTCACTCCAATGCTGTAAAATTTTCTTCCTGCTGCAATATTGTTTTCTGCCTGAGCTGACAATTCTTTTCTGCCCTTGTGACTTTTGAGAAGGTTTGCAGTAGTTAGTACATGACAGTGTTTAGCAGCAAATAATCATGCTTGAATTGGAATGCCCAGGTGCTTGTTATCAGAGGAGTACTAGTTTGAAGATTTCTTGTGTGGCTTTTGCCCTGCACAAAAACCAAACCAAACCAAACCAACCAACCAACCAAGCAAAAACAAAAACAAACAAAAAAACCAAACCAAACCAAACTAAAATTATAAAAAACCAAACCCAAAGCAAAACAAAAAAAAAACCCCAAAACAAAACAAACAAAAAAAGTCCACTCCCCAAAAAAACCAATAAAAAAACAACACACAAAAAAACTCCGAAAGTCTAAGGAACAGGTGATACATCAGTCCTATTTAGAGCATTGTAGGTGCTTGTCACTTAAGACATGCCTGCATTGTTTCTTTACTGCCTAAAGTTTGGGACTGAAAGTGCCTGCCGCTGCTAGTTGCAGCAGTCTAGAAAGCCCACTGTAAGTAGTGAAAAAATACCAGAAAATCTTGGGTTTTGTTTTCACAGTGTTAACTTTTGCACCAGGGTCTCAGGAGTACTTTAAGGTACAAGTGTCTTTGTAAAAAGACAGTACCACTTTACTCCTAAGTGGAATTAGTCATAGAAGAAAATCTTAGCTGAGGAGGTAGTACATCAATCCATAAACCCCAGAGTGTTGTTTGAGTTAGAAAGTGCCTTAAGGCACTGAGCTTCAAATGCTTGGGTAAAACATCATGCACATTTCTTGTATGTTAGTCTGAGACCTTGTCAGCTCTTTTAGAAAATACACCACCTGCCTTATGCCAGAAAGGTATTGAACTATTGATAAAATTATATCTGGCATCACCCTTAAACTCAAAGGACCACAAAGAGCTTTATTAACTGGAAGCAAACTGTGTTTCTAGTCCTACATAAGGCAACCCTCAATACAGATTGAGGGAGTGAAGAGTCCTTCTTGTCTCTGTGAAATTTGAGATCAGTTTCATTAATGCATTCTGTTGATAAACTAAAAATCCTCACCTGGTCATGCACAATCCTGCACAGTCTGTGTTGTTCAAGTCTTGCAAAAGTCTTCCATTTGTTCATGTACAGATTAACCTGGATTTTGCTAAATTGAAAAAGAAATTTAATTTAATATTTTCTCAAGAATAATCACGCTCTGTGAAGTAGAAATGTGTTTGCCAAAGCAGATGATGGAAAGTAGAACACACTCCTGTTTTATGAGTAAATATGGCAAATAGCAGAATACCTTTGGTGAGAGTCAGCTCTTATATTAAATGAACTTGGGATTGAACATAGTCAAACACAGGAGGAGTCACGCCTGTGTGAGGTTAAATGGCTAAATTATTGAAAACCAAAAGGAAACAAATGAAGATAATTAATGTAAAAAATGCAAAGAAGTTTGTACCAGAAATATTAAGACCAGTGTGACAGAAATTTAAGAAGAATGTGTTAAAGCTGTAGAAAGAGCCAGACAAAGGTCTGCTATATGTTAATTGCTACACAATACTGTACATAGTTTCATCTATACGACTTGATAGCAAGAAGAAAACACTTGAAGCATTAATGCTGTCAAGGTGAGAAATCTGGAGCCATAAAATACTTATATGAGAAGTCAAAAGAACCACAAGTCCGGGGCATTCTGCTTGAGGTTTACAAGGGGTGAAACAAGGTACAGAGGTGGAAAATCCCAAACAGTGTCTGCATGAAAGGATTATATTAAGCATGTGTGCCAGTTAGTATGGTGATAACCCAAAAGAAATCAAGATGTGTGAGAGCTGACTAGGCAGCAGTGCTTTTTGTCTGTGGTGTGCCCAAGTGACGCTGGCCAGACTGCTTAGGTTCATGGAATCATAGAATGGCTTAAGTTGGAAGGGACCTTAGAGATCAATTAGTTCAACCCCCTCCCCTTGCCATGGGCAGGGACACCTTTCACTAGGTCAGGTTGCTCAGAGCTCTCTCCAACCTGGCCTTGAACACCTCCAGGGATAGGTCACCCACAGCTTCTCTCGGCAACCTGTTCCTGGTCCTCACCACCCTCCCAATAAAGAATTTCTTCATAATATCTAATCTAAACGTAATCTCAGTTATGAATCCATTCACCCCTTGTCCTGTTGCTACATGCCCTTGCAAATTCCATTGCTCCCTTAGGGTCCCTTCAGGTAGAAGGCTGCAAGTGGATCACCTGAAGTCTTCGCCTCTCCTGGATGAACAGTTCTAGTTCTCTCAGCCTTTTCTCACAGGAGAGGTGCTCCATCCCTGTAATCATCTTGCTCACTCTCCTCTGGACTCATTTCAGCTGGTTCCGTCTTGTGCTGAGGAACCCCACTGGACACAGTACATAAGGTGGATCTCACCAGAGCAGAGGGATAGAATCTTCTCCCCCACCCTGTTGGCCACGCTGCTTTTGATGCAAATTTACTCAGAAAGTAAATTTTATCATGGCCAAGTGCACATTGCTGGGTCATATCCAGACTTTCATCTGCCAGCACCTTCAAGTCCTTCTCAACAGAGCTGCTCTTGATCTGTCATTCCCCAGCCTGTAAAAGAAAAAAGGGGAAACCATGCCTCGGTGCTTTTCAGAATGAAACTGCAAGCACACTGTATTTGAGATAATTTTGTTAAATTTGGCAATTTGAAATTGCCTTCCTCTTGTGTAACATCTTGCATAGAATTTTGCTACACTAACTTCCCAAAATGCCATGACTGACAACATTTCAGTAGTGTGGGTGGTGACTGTGGCTTTGCACTGTGTCCACAAATGCAAGTGGTGTTACCAAGAAAAAAGGCTGTCAGAGGATAATTACTTTGGTGGAGAGTCTAGTTCTGTAATGGTTTGGGTTTAGTGCCTTTCCTTTATCTCAGGCAGATGAGCAACAGTGAAACTTCAGTACAGAAAATTTAGGAATGCTACTCTCTGTGCAGAAGTGAAGCCTACTTCAAGAAAAGTTCTAAGTATTGAAAAAAAAATAATAAAGCCTATATATATGTATTGATGGTACTTACTGTTGGAAGGAGGAAAATGGGTCCCTGATCAGATAGCAGTTTGTGTGGGACAGACACTGAAAACTGGAAGTTGAGTTCAACAAACCTTTGGCACTTCAAAGTTTTTGTGCTGTAGAGAGTGAAGGCTGTGGAAGGGGTTATATAAAACATTGTAAAAATTGACTAGTGCTGGCACAGCACAGCTTGATCCAAGAGGTGACAAATGTGTTGGTCTTTGAAGTCATGAAACTGGACAGTCACCAGAACTGTGAGAACATCACCCTGAAAGTACTCTTATGCAAGCTGCTTGTAGCTGCACAAGGAAGTAACTACCAAATTAATTAGAAAAGTGTTGCCAACACCTTTCAGCAAACAAGCAAATACATAAACTTCCTGTACCTGGAAATGGGGGAAGAAAACATGAGACATAGATCTAGATTACAGTAAGACTTGAAGGAAACTTGAGCCACAGACCATTCTTGGGCTGGAGGAGGACATATGTGGAGCACTGATGCAAGTGCCTGAAAATGTTATGTAAAAATAGACATTTCCCAGCAGTTGGATACTTTTGTAAATATTGAAGGAGGATGTGAAAACTTTAATGAGATGAGCCCTATGTGGACTGTAATGTCTAGAAAAATCTAAGTCATCCTTGGAAACTTGTGGGAATGACAATGGCCCACCTAGAGTTATTAACTCTAATGCTTGACAGAAAGTCTGCCTGTGCTTTGGGAGACTTGAGATGCACAGTTAACATTCCTGAGGCTAAATAAATAATCTGTTAACAGACAATGTCTGTGTGTCTTTGAAGACCTATGTTCTGTTAGTGTTAAATTAGCAATATAACAGGAGCTTGGCTTTGTATTGTTTACTCAATACCTTCTGTTATATCTACATTAGGAGATTATTTGGCACAACAGAAGGAGATTGTTAGTTGGCAGCTAGACCTGGAGTTCTGTTTTTGTTTACAGTGGTCTTCAGAGGTTTTACTCTGAATAACATCTAGCCTGATCCCCTAGGCCAAAAGTCTTCGCCACGCAGATTGTTTCGGGGTAGCTAAAGGTGAAATGTTTAGAGGCTGACTGGACGTTCTTGCGGAAGAGAGACTTGTTACAATGCCCAAAGCATCTGTCCAGTGTAGAGGAAAGCCACTCTGTGAAAGCAAACTGTTCAACAGAGACACTTACAAGAAGTGCTTCAAAACTGCTCTGAACCAAGCAGCTGGTACAGATTCAGCCTAACAGAAACAAATTTCCTCGTGACTTTTTAAACCAATCTTGTAGGGTAAAAGGTGAAATCTGCCATCTCTCCCCTTTTTAAAGACATTTTCTAAATTAGGGCTTCCTTAGTAGGTAGTGGGTAATTTTAATGGATTCTGAGTTAAGGCCTCGGTGGTAGCTCTCTGCCTTTTTTTGAAGGATCTGTTCCTCCAGGGATACTCCTCATACGAATTTTAATGGCAGCATAATTTTCAGACAACTGTGGACTTGGCCCTCAGACTCAGTATCTCAGTTCACATCTTGGACTTATCCTGGTTATCAGAATCATTTGCAAAGATTCCTACTATGCTTATATTTATCCATGCTGAGTAGTCCTGCTGAAGTGAGAATAAAATTAAATAGGTATTTAAATCTTTGCAGAATGATGTCCTGCAGCTGGAAGGACCTTAAACAAGTTGTCCTTTACAGGGAAAACCAGACTTATTCTTCTGGTGCTAACTGCCAGTATGAGCACACTATGTTCTCACTCTCTGTTGACTGAGCCCATAACTACAACTAGCTTAGAAATGAAATCCACAAAATAAATCTCTCTGCAAGGCAAGATGACTAACACAGGTTTGTGGCAAGGTGATGGTTGCTCCCAATTCCTGTTGATCTGAGTGAGAAAAGAACAATTTTAAAACTGCTTGAAAATGATGGCATAGATATGCCATTTAATGTATTAAGGCAGTACTAATCCAAACAATGCCTTAATAAGAACTGTTTGGTGATAACTGTTTATAGCATCATAGGCTTGCCTTTAAAATTTTTAATTAGGTGTCATTTCTTATATAATTTTCTAAAACTTCCATTTTTTCTTATGCTAATCTGAAGCAAAAATGTCTGCCTCCAAAATGTATGTTCAGCTCTGTGACCTTTACATCCTGACATATGAAAGCAGACTGATTTAATTTTTCAGAAGTAGTGTAGCTAGTGAAGATATCTATAAAAATGGTTAAGTGTATATGTTTTTTTCAGAATGTGACATTTACCTTAGGATCCATTCTTTTCAATCCTTTGCTCTCTCTTTCCCTATATTTTGCATTATGTCTTCAAGTTCCTTTATATCTTCACAAAATAGCTTGTTTGAAGCTAGACCTTAGATTACAGAGAGAATTCAGAAAGTTGCATTATTAATATTGTAAATGTAATTATTATAAATGCAGGCTTCTGAATTTTCTTTGCCCCTTTAGTATCCATTCCATGTTTGTTTTGCTGATGTTTGTGCCTTTGTGAGTGCTCATTTTTAATGATAAAATAGTAGTTAGCACAAACAATTGTAGTTAAAAAATCGTATTATCCAGATGTCAGAAGATATAGCCCAAAGATGCCAGAGTAAAATTAAGCAACATTAATTAAGCTCTAACACAGTTTCCTGCACTGTGGGAATCAGAGCTGTTGTGAACTTGAAATTCTCCTGTACTCTGCATTTAGAAAGCTAAACGTAAATTAAGGACTAACATATTCATGAATTAAATGTTTACTTCGTGCAGATTTTTATGTTCTGATAGCTAAGCTGCTGAAATATGTTCACAATGTATTTGTCATCTTTTTAAGCTACAACTATAAAAGGTTTTATTACATTTCAAAAATATTTAAACAGTGCTAGAATTGAGTTATTGTGCTCTGAAGTCAAGTGACCACTAGCTGGCAATGTTATACAGCTCTTCCTATTGCAGATTCATTGCATAATATATCATGGTTTGACTCAAGACCTTTAATTTTAAAAATAGAAAAAGAAATTGGATTTCAGTGGGGCTGGGCACTTCTGAATATTTCACCGCTGAGGCTTCAGTAGATTAGGAAGAAAATAGGAAGGGCAGTGGACAGAAATAGTTTCTGAAGTAATAACCTTTGCTTATGGAATTTCTTTTGTTTCTCCAGTTCCGTGTTTTTAGTTTTAATTTTTATTTTAAATGTCTTTTACTTACCTCAGACCATCCAGGGTGTTAAAAATAAGCTTGTACAATCATCTGCAAATATCCTGGACTATACTATCAACTTTTTGAAACCCCAGTATAGGTGTCCTTCATTGCTCTTATTTCAAGTGTCTTTCCTCACCTTCAAATGTCTTAAAATATATAATTTCCTGCCTTTCAAATATCCTTCACTTCATAAGGCATAATTTCCTGTTTTCTTTAACTGTTAACAAGGGAGAGAACAATAAAAACTACTCAATAGTTCAGGGCAATGAGGATGGTTACCAATGGCTGAACAAGTTGACTACATTTCTGGGCTTGTGCTCTGGTTGCTCCAACTGCCATTATTCACAGTAATCTTTTATTGCAAGTAGATCTCTTACTTGCAGGTAGATGGAGACTCACACATATATGAAACTCCGTGGTCAGAATCTATTACTTCCTAATATGAAAAAAGAAAAAAAAAAGAAAAAAGAAAGAAAAAAAGAAAATGAAACACTGAGAAAAATGAGATTTAAAAAAATGCTTTCAGTATTTTGTACTGTGAAGTCCTAAGTTTTATCTTGGAAAAGACTAGACTGAGGAAGAGAAAGGTGGGATAAATCCCTGCTTTTAATTCTAAAAATATTGTGGAAAAGAAATCCTGTTTGTGATAGAAAATGTTTCATCTACAGTTATTACATGAAGAATTTTGAGATTCTTATATTAGTAAGATTTTTGAAAACAGGTTGATTCCTATTTGTTCAGTTAACGAATAGTCTTGTGTACCCATCTCAGTTTTTGCTTTTCTTTCTCTAGTCAATGCTTTCATTTGGTCCCTTCAGAAATAAGTAAAGAACAAGGCCCTGTTGAAGACAAAACTGTTACAAGGAAAAGAAAAACTCATTTAAACAGAGACATTTAGAAGGCAGATGTGCAGGGGGAGGATGTCTTTAAGTCCACAATTCAGCATGCAATACGTTCAGCATAGAGAGCCAGTCAAGGCATAGTGAACAGTTCCTTGCTGGTCCAAAGTGGTGGCCCAGCACCCTGTAAATGCAGTGGGAAATCTGAACCACACTGACCAAAGTGAGCTACTAAAGGACTCTTCTACACGTGAATATTCCCCTGCTTTGAGAAAATTCCTATCTTTAGAGCGAATGGATATGTGAAAAGCACAACTGTAGATTAGAAAGGATGCTTTTATCTAAAAATAAGAAATGGCTTCCAGCCAATAATTTGCCTAGTGGAGTTTTGCTACAATTGGGATGCTAGCAAAAAAGGTTGAGGTTTTGGTATGTAATTACTTCTGTATCGCTTAGGTTTTTATGTTACTGATACCTGACAACCAGTCTTTAATATGAAAATTCTTTTGATCATGTACCCTCTTTTGCTTTCTTTTATCTTTTATCTGAAACATGTCTTCTCTCATGGGAGAAACTGCTTTAAAAAGGCTAATGAAATGTTTATTTCAGGGAACTGTTAAGTCAGTAGATATCTTTTTGTGATGGAAAAAATTTCAGATGGCAAACAAAGGGAGCAAGCTGGAGCTCAAATTGTTCAAAGTACCCTTGCTTTCCCTCACAGGCATTCATTAAGAAAGGAAGCTTTCTGGTGCAGTGATAGAAAAGCTTTCTTACTAATGAAATATAATTCTATTTTATAATATTAAAAATGGACTTAATTTACATTGATTACAAAGATTTTTCTGAAATCCACCAGAATACCTCAGAGTAAAATCTTCTGCCTTTCTCGGATGCAGGGATTTATCTTATTTTTTTTTCTAAGTATGTCTACAAAGATCTATACTAGTGATCTCAAACCATAGCAGTGCTTAAAACTGAGACACATACTTCAGGGTTTTTGAAGTTAAAAACAGTCTGGATGCATGGAACTGGCCATAAACAGATCAAGCCTAAAACCATCTTGCTAAATTACACTCTTAAAGTGATGCACTGGACAAAAATTAGTATTACAGACTAAAGGAATTTTATATCATCAGAAAATGTCAAATCTATTCATCCTTTTTTTACCTTCTAATTTTCTTCTCTTGAGATCACTGTAGCTGCAAAGAGGATGACTAACTTTAGATTAGTATCTCACATTTCTATTTTGTCACATCTGCCATGTACCCAAGGCAGCATTTTGCTTGAAATGGTGGCACTGGAGCTAATTGTTATAGGCGTGGAGCGATGAGTGATTTCAGCAATTAATTTTATTTATTGATATAAAACAATTATTGATTTTTATTTATTAAAGTAAAAGGAAAATAAAAAAATTGAGTGAACTTTATTAGAGTGATTTCGGCTCAGTGATCTCAGCTCCAACGCCAGCTCTTTTGGAAGGTAAGCCCTGAGGGGACAGCGCCCAGGCTGGACGAGGTGGTCAGACTGAGCTAACCCACACTCGCACTGGCTGGGTGCCAGAGCTCCCCTTTTATCCAGTTCTGGCTGTGTAAGCCACGCCCCTCTGAGCATGCTCAGTAGCG
>WBMV01006147.1:36756-60234 GCA_013396655.1 Campylorhamphus procurvoides
GAGTGACCATTATCTGTTCCCCACAGCCAAAGAATGGGTGCAGTTAAAACTAAAAGCCTCTACTAAGAAAATAACTCCTACATTTAACAACATAAAATAAAAAATACTTAACCCATTTGATTTTGGCAAATTACAAATCCACCTATTACACTAATCAAGAAGGAGGTCATCAAAAGATGTTGTTTGGATAGGTTGCTGAAAGAATGAAGAGTTTGACAGACAGAGCTTAGCAGAGATGGCATGTTCAGTTTTGACAAATAGCTGAGCCAATAGACACAACAAAATATGTGGAATTATGGTGATTAAGTGTTGAATGTTATTACATTTATTAATATCTAATGTCTATTATTGTTTTGACACCAATTGTACTTCTCCGCCCTTCTGTGGGTGTACATCAAAAAAACAACCAAACAACAAAATTAAAAAAAAACAACAAAACTCAAAAAACATTGAAATGTGGCAATGGGGATTTTTTAATTAGTCTAAATATATGGAGGAAATTGTTTATCCAAAAGCTTTCAAAATTGCAGAGACAAGATGTCCTCTGTGGATGTTGTTCTCAAAGAAGGCCACATTATTGTCTAGCTCCAATAGCTACAATAGCTCCAATAGCTACAATATTTTTTTTTATTCAGTCAGGTGCTTTATTAACTGTATTATTATTGTTATTATTGTTATCACTGTTTTGTTGGGGTTTTTTTTAATGATGATGATGATGATCATTGTAGGGATAGTCTCAGAAGGGCAAACAAATGGAATAAAGCCAAAAATGGGAGTTCATTTTTGTGTATACCTCTAAAATTTTTTGTCATGTTTACTGCAAAAGAAACTTAGACAGATGCAAAAAAAATGGTGTTGAATGCTACCTTGCTTGATTTTATTGCTGTGTTGTGCAGCTACATAACTTGATGGAAGATGATTTTCTAACAGGAACTGTGCCATTTGCACATTTGCTTTGTTGAAAGGCAGACCTCAACTATAGGGAGAAGTTATATAATGAAACTGGTTCAGATGTACCAAATTAAGTTAATGGTTGTGATTTCTGTGAAATATAAATGGTAGATATGATCATATAATTTCCACACTCTTCTTGACTGCACCTGATCACTTTCTCAGAAGATTTTTGTAACACCAAATCTTATTTAAAAGTTTTGATTTGCATCTCCTCTGCATCTAAATGGTTTACTGTACAGAGTAAAGAGATAAGATTTTTTCCTTCTCTTTCTTTTCGTTTTGAACATGAAAATGTGAGGATTAGAAAGTGTAATTTTCTAGGCTTGAGGCAGAAAACTTACTGGCCAATAAACTACTGGGCTTTTTAAATGGTATCTTCAGGTATGACTACCTAGTTTCCATTTTATTTATTTCAATCTGTTCAGCATCTGAGATTACATGCTTCCCTTATGCTTTAGCGTTTCTAAGGATTGCTTTGTTTCTTGCTTGCAGCTGCGCACACACCATGCAGTACAACAGGGTTTTTTTTGGTAATCTATACAATGTAACTTATGAAGGTTGAGAGTGATATCATGTTAATAATAAAGATACTTGGAGAATAGCTGATAAATTCCACACAAATGCACCAAGAGTCCAAAGTACTGAGGCAAATTTTAATTCTTTCTTGGCCTGTTATCTTTTCTTTTTCATCTGTGAGACTTGAAAGAACAGGTTATTGGCTAATAATACTGTCCATGAAGTATATTTCATCCCAATTCTGCATCTTACTTGTACTGACAACTGTGATTATATTTCATAATTATTTGAACTAGATTGTAGAGCGTATCAGCGATTTATAAATAGAAAAGCAGAAGATAGGTTGCTTTTGTATTTGGTTCTAGAGCCGCTTTTTTCAGAATCTTGGATCATTTTTAACTATCCAAAATTCAAGATAGAAGTTTCTAAGTCTGAGAAGATTGAGAAGGGTCAAGAGAGTGAGGAATTTGCCATAGTTTGAGACACTCCAGGAAATATTTGGCTAATCAAAGAGAAAGAGAAGGAAATATTATTTACAGGCCTCTGAGAAGGGACTGAAGTTTGCTAAGAAATTTGGGAGAAGCAGTGATTGAAGTTATAAAAGGAGACCTAAAATTTGGATGTTGAAACTAGACACTTTTGGTTTTGAAATGAAGATTGTCACCAATGGCATAAAGTACTGAAACAAAGCAGTAGGTGGTACAGTGTATTTTCTGTTCAATTTGTTTGAGTTTTAGGGAGTTTCGCTGTTCTTTAATTAAAGCAAGCCCTTAGGTTCATAGCCTATGCTGTGTTGTAGAAAGTAGGAGCATAGCAGTGACTTTTTGTTCTTTCTGCCCTTCTACTCTAGAATTTCTCATGAATAAAACCACCACTTCTCAGAGATAAAATTTAATATGCCATAATCTCCTGAATTTTTTTGTTATAATACTGCCTATTAGAGCTAAATTTTAAAGGACTGGTATTGATTGCACTTTCAAAAATACATTTCCACCTAGTGTGATATACAGGATAAAGAAAAGAGCCTATAATCTGTGCTATGAACGAACAGGCTGTATTTTACTGAGGCGTATATTCTTTTTCTGCAGCTTAATTAAAAAGTCTGTGTCAGCGGATTGAGAGTGTAGAATGCACACCATATGAATGCAGGAGAACCTGTTTGATTATTAAATGTAAGGGTCAGGATTTTAAACACCTTTTTTGTTGTCACCTCTGAGGTACGATGAAGGAATCAGCACAGACCTGCAGTGTGCAGGGACAAGTTTTCTTGAAGGTGTGTCCATATAGCATGTAGGGAGATGTGGAAGTACCAGCCAACATATTTTCTTTTGAGTTACTTTTTGGCTTGACTGATGGGTCCTATGTGAGAGATGATAGCAGCTTCTAAGTGGAAGAGTTTTCACCCTGTGACCTCTCTCAAGAGAAAATTGCTGAGTTCATAAGATCCTTTGCATTGATTGAAGTCTGGTTCCTGGGTTGGGTTCTGTGGCAAAAGCATTCTATTTAGGGACTGATACCCTTGTACGACACAAAATCACAGTTAATAAAACATTAGTATATTCATAGCTTATCTTTTATGAAAAGACATATCTGAGGACCTGGGTTTCCTGATGGTCCTGAGGCAAAATTCTCAAAGAACAAGTGGTAGGGAGGGATCTCAAAAGTTTTTCACATAGGCAGGGTAAAGATACAATTCTACATTGATAAGAAGGGGGAAAAAAATCCCTTTTTCTCCTTCTGGAAATATTGACTCTTGGCAAAACTTTTGAAGGTCTGAAAGGGCCTTATTTCATAATTAATAGTTGCACCAGTACTACTGCTTAAAATTTATTTGCTGAATTTACTGAAATAGTCAAAAGTAAATTAGTTTATGAGTGAAAAGAGTTCCTTGTTGTTAGTGGTAAAATAGATTTCTTTCTTTGTTTTTGGTTTGTATTTTTCTTGTGCTATTAGTCTGTCAAGGATTTCCTGTACTTTTTAAGGGTTATTGTGGAAATAAAATTTTCAGAAATAGTTGTCTTAAATCAATGCTCCTTTTGTGGAAGTCAGTGATAGTGACAGCACTGATTTATTTGGGAGCAACTGAGGAGATATTCTATAGTCCATAATTATGAAGGCCTGGGAGATGTGAAATTGGTACTTGCAAAATACCTGGTACACTTCACAGCTTGCTTTTGAAAGCTGGCTCTTTATTCTGTCTGGAGAAATGCAGGCATGCATTCATAGTTGAAATCAAACGCCAGAGGTCACACCTATTTGCCTAATTATTTATTTAAGTGTAAATTTTTTGCAATGTTTTATTGAACTCATAAACTCTCAGAGTCATTAAAGTATGAATATTTTAGGATTCCTGCCTGTCAGTGAACATCTTTATCTCTTCCAGATGAAAGTTTTATATTGTTCCTTCTAATGCAGGAGATGTAGTAAAATGAGAGCAAAGTGGAATTCATCTTGAAATAAAATTTTTCATAGCTTTGTACGTATTGATGCATTTTGGTTTTTATTAAAGCTATGAATATTAATTGATTTTGAATTACAAAAGTAGCAATTGTTTTGGTTTTGATCTTGTCTTAGGCACTGTTGGTGTTCAGAAGGAAAATTAATTCTTTATCAATAGAGCTTTTTTTTTTTTTTTGGCACTTCTATTGGAAGATAGCTTTTAAAACAGCCACAGTCACCACATTCATCCCTCATGAGATTTCAGTGAAATCAGGAACCAATTTGGTCATAGTGATGTGAAATTTTTAGGCGAAATACAGAGAATAACTTGTCCCTTTGTCCCTTGTAATTTTCTCTTTTAGACAGGGAAAAATATGCTTTTCTTCCCTTCAGTGAAGAAAGATTTTCGGTTGAATTCAGAATGGCACTTCCAGAAATTGTGCTGAATAATATACATGGTATTTTTTCCTGGTAGTATTGTCATGACATTTGTGAGATATTTTTTCAATCTTTAGGATCACAGAAGCAGCAAAATAGCTCTTTTTGCCTACATTACAGTGTGCCTTGTTAATCCTAAGCATCATCAAAAATTAGGAGGCCCTATTATTCTTTGTGCTTTCCTGTGCAACCTGTGACCTTTGAAATAACTTGAGACAAGTTAACTGGAAAGATGATAAAATGAAAAGACATTTTCTCCCCTTGCTAATAATAAAACCTATGTTTCTCATAGTTATTATTTTAGAGGAGTATAAAACAATTAGCCACTGATATAAAATATTAATATAAAACATATAAATATTTTCCCATCTGTTTTCAAAATGATATTTTTTTTCCACAAGCTGTTCTTTGTATGGTATTAATTCAATTACACAATGATACAAAGCAGAGCAAATAATTCTTGTTTCCTGCATGTACTGTAGAGAGTGGTAATTTGACTGACAGTGAGAATGACATTGGGATGCTTGAAATATTTCCAAGTCCAAACAGACTGTCCTCCAAAATAACCAATGCACTATACATAGTCATTTGCAACCCTTTCAACTGTATTTCTTAAGCGCTTGTTTTATTCTTGAACAAGATATAATACATTTGTGAATAAATCTCCCACTAAATTATCAACCTGCACAGTCTTTTGGAGACTGCAGTATTTTTTGTATTGATTATTTTGTGTTTGTATTTTTACTGTAGCTGTGAGAAAAATCAAAACTGATATGCTTTCCTATTTTGTTTTGAGAGAATTCTATGGTGTTTTTCTTAGAACACATACAAATCTAGGGGGAGCTTTTGTTCATTTGTTTTTTTGTTTGTTTTAATAAATTTATTTAGAGGATGAAAATCCTGGCTTTGTAGCAATTTAAGACAAAAGTGAATTTTGGTTAGTGTGTCATTCCAGCACTCTTTCTGGAGGGCCATGACTTTAAAAAGCAGTTGAAGCTAGTTTGGGAAATCATTAAGAAAAACCTTGCATTTTGGTCTTATCTGCACCCTCTGGAGTGACTGAAGACTGGAAGATCAAGTGTTTTCCTCACTGACTGTAAGTGGCTGGTTTCCCAGTCACATCTATCCCGCCTTTGCCCTCTAAGGCCCCAAAGATATTCAGACATCCTTTGTAAAAAATGGACATCATGATCACTTAGCTCTCTAGAAAGACCTGCTCCAAGCAGCTCTTGACTTTGTCTGTGGGCAGAACCTGCTCTGTGATCTGTAATGTGTGGATGAATACTTTCCAGGAATTCCAGTTCTGGCAGCTCTGGTAGTTCTTTAGTCTTTCTTCTTGTGCTTTTTGAAACCTGGGGTGACATTTGCATTTTTCCAGTCCTCAGGCAGCTCTCCTGATCACCACGACCTTTCAAATATGATCGTAAGTTTCCTCATTATGATATCCACCAGTTCTCTCAACACTTGATGTATCCCATCAGGGCTCATGGACTTGTGAGTGTCTAGTTTACCTAGGTGTTTTCTAATCCATTCCTCTTTGACCCAAGGAAAGTCTTCCAACATTCCTTTAACTGGGTCTCCTTCATCAGAAATTTCTGAGTGCTGGTCTTTTGAATGAAGATGGATACAAAAAAGGCATTTGGGAACTCTGTCTTCTCAACGTCCTTTGTTACGAGGGTCCCCCTTCCCTTTAGTAATAGTCCCATGTTATCTTTTTTTTCTTTTGTTGTTGGTGTGTTTAAAGCAGATCTTCTTGTCCTTGACATTTTTAGCCAGATTTAACTCCAGATGAGCCTTGGCCTTCCTCCTGTTTTTAATTTTTACTCGGCAACTTCTCTATATTCATTCCAAGTGGCTTGACTGCATCTATCTCCTGTGTGATTCCTGCCTAATGACAGAGTAATCACAGGAGCTCCTTGTTCATCCACACAGAGCTCTTGCCCCATTTGCTCCAGGTTCTTGCTTGTGCAATCACGAACAAAGATAAAAATAAGGGAATATTTTTCATGCATTAATTTTTTAGTGTTTTCTGACAAAAGTCTTGGTCAACTGGTCAACTGAACTTCAGAGTTTTATTGGAAAATACAAAAATCACAGGGGTAATGAAGAACTTTTTCTGACCTTTTATGACAACACTTTTCAGTCAGTTGAAAGCCTTTCTTGATTTTGGGAATATTTTAGTCTATATATATACTTGGTTTATACTTGTATTCATAGTGTAAATTCCAGTATAATAACACTTTGGCTCCTCATGTCTGTTTTGTGCTGTTTGACATCTGCTAAAGCTCCCTCTTCTGGATTTCAAATTTTGTTTTTATAACTTCCATTTTTATTCATAGGTTACTTTATACCAGCAAAAGGTGTTAAATTTAGAGCTTGAAGAACACTTGAGGGAATGAGCAAGGACCATTTGTAAGGAAATCATCTGCACTTCAGCAGTATGTGTAAGAGGTTTAGATAATTAACTTGTTTCTAAGGTTTTGAACCTAATCAGAAAAAGAATTGTTGGAATTCTTTTTGCTTCTTTTCTAGGGCTGTGGTGCTCTAATATCACAGGGATTGTTATTTCTTAGAATGGCTTTTCAAAATCACTGTGAAATACCTTACATAAGTTTCTCTCTAAGTGAAAACCTTCATACAGTTATCTTTCATAAGGGAAAGAGAGACTCATTCCCAGAGGTCCCTTCCATATTCCTTTAGCTCTCTAAGAAGTAATCAGCAATACTGAAGTATGTCTGCGAGGCACTGAAGGGAAAAAAGTATCCACATTTTTGACCCTGTCTTTTTAGTGGAAAATAGAGAAGACAGAAATATTTTAAAGGAATCAGAGAACACCGTGCCGTATTTTTCTCAAAGTCTCTTTTTCCTTCAGTATTTTCTCTTCATGCCAAGTCTAGCTCTCATCATGCATCTTAGACAGCTTGTGAGGTGCAGCTTAATTTAAAGTGTGAGTTAGTTAGGAGTATTTTTGACAAAGTGAATTTTCATGGGACTTTACCAGGTGTGACTAAACTTTCTGAAAAAAAGTTCAGTCTGACAGATGTAGTCCTGTATTAAAATCACAGAAAAGAGGCAATGGTACTTCCTTCATATACAGTGTTTGAGTTCAAATCTCACCTCATTAAATAACTACCCGAAGAAACTTAAATGCCTCTAACAAGAAAATATCAAATGAATTGCAATCCAGATAGACAGCATGTAAGAGAATTTGAAGCCCAAACTTGAATGAAAGTGTCTTAAAGGCCACATGATTGCTCTAACTGCTGGAATGCGAGCTGTTCTTGTTTGCCCTTTAAGAAAGGTTTGAAAGGTCAGTTTATTTCTCTGCTGAAAAGAGCAGAAAATCATTTGAATTCAAATCTCACAGTTGGGGTGTGCAGATGAATGGTTGTCAGGGAAATGTTTTTCCAGAAATTTGCTTGGAACTTTAGAAAATTTGTTATGAACGGTCTATTACCTGTGTAAGAAATGAACCCTTTATCTCACTGTACAACAAAAATAGCAGTGTGCTGGGGAGAACTGAGAGGTTTGAGCAGTTCTCTTCACTGACAAAAACCTGTAGAAATCTGCAGGACAACTGTAGATATAGCCTGTGTAGTAAGATGGTCTGCCCTGGTCAAGCAACTCTAACAATGCCCTGTTTGCAGGACAATCAGTAGAGAACTGAGAGAGTGTCTCTGCAGTTGTGTCTTGCTTTTATTGATTTTGAATTGTGCTAAAACCAGTCTGACACATCAAACCTAAATAAACATCCTGATAGTGAGGCAAAGATTTGACAGATAAGCTGTTAAACTGACCTTGAGACATATGATTGGCAGTCAATCACTTTGTATTATAAAATCCAGTTCATTTTCATACGGTAGTTTTTTCTAACAGAACCCTTTTTGGGGTGTATGTGTGGAGATTCTTCCACTGAGCAGGTGATGCCTTTCAAGGATCCTTTCGGAGGATGAGTGAAAGAAATGCTCACAGTTGTTAGCATGAGCAACTTACATCAATTTCTACTAAATGGTAATTTCTTTCGGTTTTTTTACTACCTTTAATGTAATTGATTTGATATAGTACGCTATTCTATCATATCCTATCCTGGTAGTTTTAGCTTCTATACCTTGTAGTAAATAATTGTGATTGAAATATTTTTCTAATAATTTGTCATAATAAATAATTAATTTTATATAAATATATTCAGTTTGCTATCTTCAATCCTGCAGGAGAAACCTGTACTTAAAACCATTGACAAAGTCTGAGGCTAAAAGTAGATTCAGCAGCACCTAGGCTCCTCTCTAAGGAAGAGTTTAGAAACTAAAAGGGTCCTTCCTGCACCTTGTGACTCAGTGGGAGGGCTTCTCTAATCAATTTTGCCTGAAGCTCCCACTCCCACACATGACAGCCATCATTCATCAGTGATTTGTAAATGAAGCTGTGATCTTCTGTTTTCAGGCAGAGTGAGTTTCAAAACAGTTCTGTTCTCATTATTCGATGCATGAATATTAGTGATCTGTTAGTGATCTTTACTTGTATCTCATTTGGGACTTGACTCTTTCTGGCTAGACTACTGAGATATCTGATTACTCAACCAAATATCTGGTATGCACTGAGTTCAACTGTTTTGCCCAGATACAGTTTTATTCTTTTTCATATGACTGTACATGGAACAATCCCATGAGCTGTATCTCTTACCTCTCTTCTCACTATGTTCACCCTGCATTTTGTCTAGCTCGGTTTTTACTTTTTGTGTGTTGCTGAATCTTAGCAGATATACAGCAGAATACATTGAATCAGTCCAGTTCAAACGTAATTCTTCTTGAACCTGGTACCCACAAATTTAGATCACAGCTCCTTAGACTGTGGAGTTTGTGGCTGCAGCTCACAGCACTTAATATTGATAGGTGGGATCAAAACTGCTTCTGGAGTGTTTCCTCTGCTTCTTCATCTGAGGCTGTGATAGTGCAGAGAAAGCTGATACAGAGCTAATACAGCCTTAAAAGCTTAAATTAAATTATTTTTGTAACCTGTGCATTGGATCTGCATACTGTCCCTGGGGTTTGTACAGTCAGACGAGTTATGCACATACAAATAAGGTATTTACTTTCTGCATAGAAAAGCATGTGTATGGAACAGCTCTGGAAATCTGGAGTGTTTGAAATTGAGTGAGATTGTTTTGAATAATTCAGACTATTTTATTTCTAGTGAATTCACAACTAACATTGCTTTGGAGATTTGCCAGCTTCAGAGGAAATACAAATTACTCTATAAACTCCAGTTTTGGGATGAAGTATCTGAAACACTGACTCATCAGTGTGCAAGCAATTCAGACCAATAAATTTGGGGGTTCTCTAGCCAATATAAAACAATATGCTGATCCTAGAAAACATTCCAAACCAATCTTCTATTTGCTCTAAGATTGAAACACTTTCATACTGCCCCAGGGAAAGTATATACAAAACCCAGATAGTAAATATTTTTTTTCAGTCCATAAAATCTTGAATCTGGGATTATTGCCATTTTACTCTGAGATAAACCTTTGATCTTGCAAGATTTTTTTCCTTCAGAAAACAGAATAAAAGATATCTGGAAGAGATCACTAAAGCAGTCTATGAAACACCCAGGTGTTATCCTGCTCTTCTTGATTAAGGCCAGGAATTCATACCCTGTTGTATTAAGTCCAGGTAGGTGCTCTGACCAACTGCTTGTTCTGGACCCAGGTACTACAGTTTGATTACTTAATTCATCTTGGATCTGGGAGGTATTTTGGTCTGCAACCTCCATTTGTATTTCCACACTAAAGAGCAATTAAAAGAATTCCCAAACAACTCCATGTTTGACTGTGATGATGTTTCAGCAAAGAAGTTACCATGCATGCAAAATTTAAACCTCAGCAGGTCTGGAGTTCCACAGCCCATGAGGAATGCTGTCTTATGCAATGCAGGTACTTCAGAATGTATTGCAGATATTTCAGAAAAAATATAGTTAAGATTATATATTAAACAATTTGGAATCTAGGAGTGTTGGGGTCAGGGTAACAGGAAATCCACAATGAGAACAAGATAGAAGGAAGAGGTACAAAAAGGACCGAATTCCAACAAAAGAAATGAGAAACACCATCAGAGGNCATTCCTTTCTCCAATCCCCTTGGAGTGCGACATAGGAGCACCTGGGTTAGTGATGCCCTGACAGCTCATTGAGTATTGGGTTTTTCATACTAGTGAAATGAAACAGAACATCTCCATGGGTAAGAACTGCCTACCTCTTCTTTGTATTATGGAAAGCAAACTTTGGTTTATTAAATATTGGAACTAGTTGTCTTGAGAAGATGATAACTCTTTCTTGGGGTGGTTTGGACACAAGCTTAACCCATTCAAATTATGTGCTGGTGTCAACACTGACAGCTGTTTGGATGCAGTGACTGCATATGCCAGGAATGACACTGACTTTTCAACTCCATCAAGCCTCCTTGCTGACTTAAAAGAATGCAGACAGGGGTTGGAAAATCTGCAATACGGGGAGAATAAACTCTAAGTTAATGTGAATAAAATGTAGGCAGAACCTTTCTGTAAGGCAGAACAAAGAGAAAGATGAAGACCAGCCTCAGAAAGACTCCAAACTTTTCTGATTTAGATGCTAAATAGAATGTAGAGAGTTTTACTGTTCACATTTTTACTTTCCAAAATACCTCTCTTCTAATAGTGAATTGAACATTGCAGACATGAGAAAGAAATAATCAGGTACAAAATGGCATCTCATACTGGAGATTCTCCTTTTACAGATATTTTTTGTGCAATTAAGGCAGGCCAGATATATGGGAAAAGAAGATATTGAAAAAAATACAACCAAAGAACAATTCTTTGAAAATTGAAGGTAGCCAGAATTTCTTGTTTATGCCTAATTTCCATATTTAATACTTTTAATTTACGAGTAAAAAGATGTGGTGTTTTTTCCTCTAGGACAGCAGTACATGTTTATGCTGGATACCAATTTAGTTTCTTTGTGCCCCACCAACTGCATCAGAACTCAATTATTGTATCTGGGGTCTTCAATATGGTCTTTATGGGACACTTTATGGCTCAGCCCTTTGTTGAGCATGTAAGTATAATTCTCTGGATTTAGTAATGCTCAGAGAGGAATGAATGCCAATGCATGCAACTAGGCTATCTCTGTGGGACCTCATGGAATGAAATGCTTGTCAAAGTCAGTACATCAAATCAGCTTCAGTAAAATGCAAATTTGAAACATGGATTTGATATGGCATAATTAGTTTCTTTTCCCAACTTTTCCACCAATAGCTGAAATGCAGACCGAATGTGTTCTGGGAGATGTTACTTTTAACTCTATCTATCTATCATCTATCTAAAACTCCTATTTTAACTCACCTGGCAAGCTCTGGAACTCTCAGGCCCTAAATTAGCAGTTTTTCAGAGTCTCTACCTGTCTTTCTGCAACATTGTTGCCAGGTAGCTGTAGAGGCTACACTGCAGTGTGCAGCCACTCCATTACCTCCTACTTTTTATGCCCAGCTGGCTCTGGCAGGGTGGCTGTGAGCCGCTGTCTGAATTTTCTATGTTATGCAAAAGGAATGGTGCTTAGCAGCTGAACTTGTGTTGTAGCACTTTTCTTTTGAAAGCCCTGTGCTCAGTGCAGGGACAGGTGGGACAGAGGCATTTAAACTGTTTGCATATTTCTTCATGTTCTCACTCTCTGCCTCATATACTTCCTCTTGCGAAATGCCCTTCTCAATCATTGCTTCCGAACCTTGGAGTGCAGGACCTCAGACCTAGTTTGGTATCCCACAGCCAGCTGTCAACATCTCCTGCAATGATAACACTCCCAGTCCTTCTCCCACAAACAATTTGCCATTTTTGCCCAGGAAAAATGGCTTGGGTCAGAATATTCACATATCCCAAATTTTTATAATGCCATATGGATCCTTTTTCTTGGAGCTAGAAGGTAGTTTGTTCTGTCAGCATGGTGTGACCCTTTAATTTGTTTCTTGGATGGAATACAAGGATGTCATCAAAAGGTTTGCATGCACTTCTTAACTTTTTCTAGGCAAGATGAATCTAAACTGCTACTACGAAAAAAATGGGAAAGCCTTTAATTGTGAAACTCCTACTCTCCTCTTCAAACACATGTGTAACTGAATCCACAATTTGCCATTTTAACTAAATAATTTGGATGGTAGCCTCACACGGAATTTGTTCATTTCTGCCTTGACCTCATTATGATATAAACTGAAATGTACTTCTCTGCAGGATGTTGCTTAAAAACCTAATTCTAAATGTGCACCTCATCATAGTGGGTATGCAATCACCAGTGTTGCACAATATTTTGCGTATGAACAGCTATATAAATTAAATTATTGCCTTTATTAAATTTGGATTAAAGGTTAATTACAGCTCTTTTAGCAATGCTGAATGCAGCTGCTTGATTTGGGCAGAGCTACAAAAAATACTCTCTGCTGTGGTATTTATTTTTCCTTGCTTTGATTTTACATCAACTTCTTAAATATTGTACTGAAAAATATGACGTACAAATATTTTCCAACTAAATATGCTCAGGAATTAAATGGCTTGTTTGAAGTGTTAGAACACTGATGTTAAGATCATTAAGTCTTTACATGTTGTTTAGACACAATTCCCAGTCCCTGGGCAATTCTTCTTCAGTATAATCAACTATTCTGGCATATCACGTATGCCTTTTAGACCATCAGGCTTAGTTTGAATAGCAAATGGCTTCTCTAGCAAAGATGAGAGATTTGGATGCCAAAGCAGTACATTCACTGGATCAAGCTTTATGAGCAAAGAGCTGTCTTACGTAAGCAGTAGAGAATG
Source organism: Campylorhamphus procurvoides (assembly GCA_013396655.1). Classification (NCBI taxonomy): domain Eukaryota; kingdom Metazoa; phylum Chordata; class Aves; order Passeriformes; family Dendrocolaptidae; genus Campylorhamphus; species Campylorhamphus procurvoides. The sequence continues at coordinate 49,932 of WBMV01006147.1, forward strand.
CCAGGGAGGGGAATAAAACTCTGATTCCTGTTGTCCAGAATTAATTAGGTAGTTAGGTCTAAACCAGAAAACAATACCTGACACTGCTCAGCAGTAAACCCTATCTTAAAAACTGGGTCAATCCTATGTAATGAGAAAAAAACAAAATACAAAGGTAATTTTCTTTAGACTAGTAGTTAGGACATTCAATAAGATACCTTCTAAAGTGTCTTTATTGTCTGATCTGGAGAAGATATCTAATCTGACACACTATTGTTATGTTTTTCCTTCTGTGAAGTTATTTAATTATCTGTGAACATTTTATGGAGATGTGAATTAGACTAGCTAGGTGAGTGCTATAACAATTATATTGTCTATTCTGCTTCTTCCTACCACTTTTCCTTGAAAATTCTCATCAGCTATGTGAAGCAAAATGGCCTCAGGTAGAGAAATAGGGAAATAACAGTAACAGTAAATCCATGTTACTGCACAATTCAGGAACTATCCAAAGGTGTGGAAAATTTAAACAAGATCCTGATGCAAATCAGGCCAAATGTTGGATCAGATTCATGCTCTGATTTACTGGATTGTGCCAGAGAGGACTTCCTTTCAAAAATCTTGCCAGTCACAGTCTTTTCCACAAGATTTAATTCAAATTCATACACTAAAACCACCTTTATATCAAGAAAAGCATGTGGAGGAACACCTACTAATGTTAGCTGTGAGTTAAGACTCCTGGTAGATCAATGTCATCAGGCTGTAGATGATATCATGCATAGCCACTTGTTTTGGCATGCTGAAATTTTACTAGATGTGGAAGTGGTTAAATGGACATAACGAGGCTTGCAAATGGTCAAGTTCTTTTACTGAAAAGTATTTTACTTTTTACACCTCTAGTTGCATTTTTCCAATTGTAATGATTGGAAATTGTGAGTTTTTCCTGAATATGAAAGATGTATCTGCAGGTTGGAAGACTCTTTAACTGGCACTTCTTTAAATTGTAACCATTTACATGGGAAAGGTATTCCTCACCTTAAAATTACTTGCTGTAATTCATGCTACAGGTTCAAAATCTGACCCCAGTAATGCTCATATCTCTGCTTTATCTCATTTCTACACTTTCTAATTTACCTCTAAGCAAGGCACTTAATCACATGCACGGCAGATTATAAATGGAGTTACAGACACTAGAGCAAAAATCCATAAGAAAATAGTCCCTTTAATATTTGTGAAAAGCAGACAGAACTTTACATTCTTAAACAGTGGCCACAGATTTTTAGCTGATGGAGCCAATACTATAGTCCAAGGCATTCAGAAAATGATTTATTTAATTGATATTTTTAAGTGACTTCAGAACTATGTGAAATGCAGTTGCAGGCTTGCAGAAGCAAACTCAATTTGAAGATGTAAATTATTTCTATAAAAAGTCTTAAGTCATGACAGTAAGGTTAATGAAAAATGTGTTCTCTATTAAAAAGAAAATAAATTCTCCTTATTTAAAGTTATGTGCAGTTCTCCTTTTTTTTCCTCTTCTTACTCTTAAGTAAGGATTTTTGATGCAGATTTGAGTATCATTAGATTATGGGGTGACATCTGAATAGACAAATACACAAGCTATACAGATTTCCATCTTTGTGTTTGTCTAGCCTCCTAATACCTAGATAATGCAATCCCATTTGAAGCAGGAGAGTAGCTCTTGACTAAGGAACAGTTTAGCACAAGTTTAGGGAGTAGTTCACAGTTTTACCACAAGTGTCCTCTGATATTTCTGAAACAATATGTACCATTACTAGTTTTTGTATCAAATGATGAACTCATTAGATTGACAGTTTGCCTTAAATTAAATGTGCTGTCTAGAATCCAATATCTAGAATCATGTGTCCTGACCTTCTTTGGTATCTTTACCATAAATAATTGTGATAGGTGGATTTTAATTTGCCAAAAATCAAACAACTCAAGTATTGTTTTATTTTTATTTTTGTATTTTGCTGAATGTAGGAATTATATTTGATAGAAACTTTAGAATAGTTTTTAACTGTTAAGCTTTAAATTGCACCCAGTCTGTGGCTGTGAGGAACTGATAATGATCCTTTCCTTTGAGATGTAAGTAGCTGACGCCTCTTCTATCAGAAAAACTGGTATTCCCAGTTCTTTATCTTTTCCTGCAGTCGGTGTGGAGACAGAACCATCTCTCCTCATTAATATGTAAGAACTGGCCTTTTTGTTAGAAACTGGTTTTTCCAGACCAAGCCTCCCTTCTTTTATCTTCCAAGACAGGGCCCTGAGACACCCATGATAACACCCCCCCCCCACACCGAGGATGGACATTGATTCTCAATCCCCAATTCCTGACGAATGCCAGGGCAAAGTTATTAAGTTAAAAATTTTCTTTCTTTAAGAAAAAGAAAGAAAGAAAAAGCAGCACCAAAGCCAAAACTCTTTTTTTCGGCAACTCCAGACACCCTCCCCCTTCCCCCCCCTGCGCTGGCTGGCTGGGATCCTCTCCTGTCCCCAAAAGCCTCCACACACACCCCCCAGTTTTCAGCGAAATAAACCAATTCCCAACCGAATTTTTTTTTTCTCTTTAGCAAGCCTCAGGGGGTAGCTAGGACAGGAGCCGCGGTCCCCTGTTCCCCCACAAAGGCTAAGCAGCACACCCCGAGAATTTCTTAGCAGCCCGAAAACCTTGCAAGAAAAAGCTTTCTTTAAAGATGCTTGGGGACAGTAAAGTGACTCCTTTCTTTCTTAGTGCAGCTAAAAACCATGCGGCCGGGTGCCATGCCTCTTCCCCTCCCCCAAAACACACAGCACATTTTTAAAGTTTCTTCTCTTTCTTAACACAGTACAAACACCGACAAAACACTCCAGAGCCCCCCCCCAAAAGGAACCCACAGCCCTGAAACCAGTAAAAACACCCCAAACCCTTAGTTGTTGCCAGCTTCCAGTTCCAAAAATCCAAATTCCTGCCAGCACCCTAGATCCCTCTGTCCCGTTCAGGAGCACATACTAACTGCAGCCCTAGTTCATCTTGATCTACAGGCGGCAAGAAAAGCACAATGCCAGCAGCCTCTGTACAGTGTTAAAAGCAGCAAGAGCACTCGGCACCTTTGAACTATCATCTTAAAGGGAACACAGCGTGGAGAGGACATATGCTGCTTCTATAAAGACTCCAACACCAGATGAGACCTCCATAATCACTCCAAAAGCGAGAAAACCCCGAGATCATGATGCCCCCCCTCTTAATTAATTCAGTCGGACCTAGTTGAGAACTTAACTATAATTTCGCAAGGAGGATGATGCAACAGCTGGACGCTACGGAGCATGCTCAGATGGGCGTGGCTTACACAGCCAGAACTGGATAAAAGGAGCGCCTTGGCACTCAGCCAGTGCGAGTGTGGATCGGGTCAGGTCACCTCGTCCAGCCTCAGGGCTGTCACCTCAGGGCAAGTGTGTGTCAGCGGGGACTGGCCACACATCGCCCAGCCCTAGGGCTGTTGCCTATTGGGCTTACCCTCCAAAAGAGCTGGCGTTGGAGCTGAGAATCACAGAGCTAAAATCACCCTAATAAAGATCACTAATTTTTTTATTTTTTTCCATTTACTTTAATAAATGAAATCACTAATTGTTTTATATCAATAAATAAAATTAATTGCTGAAATCACTCATCGCTTCACGCCTATTACATAATACACAATCACAACAATAAAGCAGAAATACATTTGCAATCTACTCAGGCTGAAGGTTTGTTCTAAAATGAATTGCATATACTAGAAAGATAGAAGACACCTTCTTCTTGCTTGGGCTGTAATGTGTTTCTTGTCTTCTAGAGCATACTGCTCAAATAAACTCTTGAAAAATCTTACTGCATTGCTCTGGAAATGGAATGATCTTGACAAGATAAAACTGCTGTTTCATACTAGTTTTTCCGATAATGTTGCCCTAAACTATGTCAGGTAATACCACACATTAGCTTCTTGCTAAGATATAAAAAACCCCTGCATTATTCTCATTACGCTTAGCACATCTCCCTCTAAGCACTTATGGAAAGGAATTACTCTGACTTCCTGTGAAGGCTGAAGGAAGTTTGAAGATACAAACATCAAAGTTCTCCTGGACTTCTCAATCATTTAACCTTTATTTCATCTTGTCTACTGTTTCCCAGAAGTAAATTACATCTCAGCAAAAGGCTCAAGCAAAGCTTCCAGCGAATCATAACAGGTTGTGATTTCTTGTTCTGGAATGGTGGCTGCTACATAATCTTTCCTTTTGATTATCATCACAGATATGTTAAGCCACCCAGAAGTAATGTAGCTAGCTTCTTTTCCTCTGTACTCAAAGTATGGAGAGAAGAGTTTATGTTTCAGCCTCTGAAGGTGTAGCACAAAATGCTCATTGTCAGTATCTTTCCAGTATCTTGTCAGTTTCTTTTTAGCACATCTGTGTTCTGCACTTTATTTCCCACTGTGAAATTCTGATTCAGAGATGTATCTCTGTGCCTTGATATAGCACAATGAGATACCGTGGTCCACAGAATAAAGGGCACCACTCTAATTTATGTCCTGGAAGTGGAGATGGAGCTGGACAATGTGTGCACCCAGAGGGATTGATGTGGGTTGGCTGGCTGGCAGTGGGAAGCAGGTAGTTTTTACAATACAAGTGGTGACTTTGGGGGCTCTGCTGTCTGCACATCTCTATTTATTGCATTGATACACTTATCCGTGTGTTCATGATTGGTTTTCATAGAAAACAAAAGAAGTTAATGGGCATTTAATGGGCAAATTGTGAAGATCATAGTGCTTGAGTACTTTTTTAAAGGCTTGAAAACAGGCAGTTTTAAAAGACTTGGCTCATTATCCTGTAAAACAGCAGAGAGACTATGGTCTGCTTTTCTCCTGGCACACCGTATTGTGTGACTGAACCAGACTCCAAGCTGGCCTTTGTTATGAGTAATTCATACATCAGATAACAAAACTGTGCCCAACTTTTAATGTCTTTTCCACCTATTTTAAGAAAAAAAATATTGGGGAATAATTATCTCATTTAATTAGCCATAGATCCTATTAAGAAGAAATCATTAGGCCAAGAATGGACATGGATATTGCCTGCTGCTATAAAGTAAACCAGCAGAGGGTACTAACGACTTTCATTGTTGACTCTCCTGCTTATGTAAATGCTAATATATTCAGCCCTGAAAAGTATATTTGAAAACAATGATACACTACCAGTTGTAAATGAAAGACTAGTTTGCCATCCAGCCTGCACTTTGCTGCCTGCATTCAATTTTCAAGTCTTCAGTAGACCTTTCAGATGTTTCTTTATGTGGGGCATGAGATAGCCAAAAAGTTCAAGAGTGTAAGTTACCATACCAGCACATGCTACAAATCTGAAGAAATTTATAAATAAGTGTCCTAATTTACTCTCTATATGTGATGTTGCTATTGTACAGGCAGGTGAATGCTTGACACTTTGGAAAAACTGCTTGATGTAATTGTAATTTTATGAATACCAAGTAAAACTTTCCAAACACACTGGTGCACAAGAAATAAGGGAGAACTAACAAATCTAGTCTTTATCAGCAATTTTCTTTGTGTATGGCTCCTTGTGCCTGGAACTGGTGGGGTGGTGGGTCCAGGTGGGTGCTCAGCTGAGTGGCCTACTGGGCAGGACCCACCATGATCATACAGGGAGAGAGAGAGCAGGGGAGACAGGCTGGACTGGCAGCAGACCCCCCACAACCACGGGTCAAGTCATGATGGGGAGCTTCGCCCTGGCCATAGTGTTCTAGGTGGGCTGGTCTGGCCATCAAGGGCTGCGATCAGGCTGCAATGCGGGGCTCTACTCACTGTTGAAGCCTGAGGTCTGGACATACCAGGCTAGCAACAAGCAGCTCTGTGCCTCTTCAGGAGTGTTTTCTGTGCTGTGTATTTGTTTGCTGTGCTCTTGAACCATTTTTTTTTCCTCAGAGCCCACTCTGTCTTGTTTTCCTCTTGGCATACAAGTGGTTTTTTGCTGTTTAGGTGTTATGAGAACCATGAAGTCATAGAATGACCTGTGTTGGAAGCGACCTTAAAGATCATCTACTTCCAACCCTCTTGCCATAGACAGGAAGGCCTTCCACTATACCAGGTTGCCCCATTCGACCTGGCCTTGAACTCTTTCAGGGAAGTGCTGTATATAGCCCTCTCCAGGGTATAAAGTGGGCTAGGCAACAGAAGACAATTAAGAGAAAGTGGGCCTTAGTAAACAAAGGAAATGCCATCAGTAAGGCAATGACCAGTGAAGTGCCACATGGTGAGGTCTCCAGGCATTATGACAATCAAAACCTGTGAGTTGGCATGTTGTCTGCCAGCAGCTCCTGTGGTCATCCCAGCCAGAGACTATTTCAGCCTCCTCGTTGCCAGCAGTGTGCATGTCTATGTTGTCAACAACATTGATTGTTTACAACATTCAGAAGTTCCTTTTTAAAACCTTAATTTTTTTTGCTGCTGTTACATATACTGTGTAGAAACATATTTTAAATTCCAGAATTCAGACACACAGAACACTCAAATGTGCTAAACAACGGCCCAAAATTTAGAAGCAGACAGGCACCCTTCCTGCTTGCATCTCTGAGACAGCACCGTGATGCTGATAGGCTCTTTTTGAGATGATGTCTGCAGGGAGGGTCCAAATGCAGTTTGTCTCCCTGGAAATGCATGGAACATGATGCATTTGTGCACAGGCAGAGGTTCTGCTTGCCTCAGACATTTTGGAAACATACCAGTCACATTGATATAACCAGTGGCAGAAGGGACCTTAACCTAATCAATGTAAGATCCTTAATAATAAGGAAATTTAGAAAAAAGTAGAGGTAAACAAAGGATTTACAGATAATTCCCAAAATTAACTATTAGTATGAATCCTACAGTTTGTATATTATAATCTACAAACAGTTGAGAATATCTCCTTGGTCATGCATGTTAAAAATCTTTCTATATATTTCCTAATACTAGTTATTGTAATAGTATAACTCACACAGAGATCTTTATTTCTGTAGTAAATGTTTTTAGACCAGGCTTTTGAAGTTTATCCCTTTCCCATGGCAGAGTATTTTCTTTAACTACAAGATATATTTGTGTCACGTCTGGTAGCCAGAAACATAAAAGATTCAAACCAAAGCACAAGCAGAAAACACCATCCTTTAGAAAAGTACCTGGACATGGAAACCTTTTTTTCTTCTTTGCTGCAGGCACCCATCAGTCATTCAGTGTGCTAGGACGTGCAAGTTATATTTATTCAATGTGTTTAATTGAGTAATGGTATGGTTATAGTGAGATAATGAAATCCTCAAAGACACGTATTTGCAAATCAGACCTGACAAGTTTCAGAGATCTTGTAAAAACGCAAATTGTTTTTTGGTCTGAACAGCGAACTCCTGATGCAACATTACTGTGGATTTTGTACCTTTTTCACAAGGAAAGGTCATAGTTTTGCAACAAAGAAAATTCTACAGCAAAGTAACTCTTTTCTAACTTGTAAAATTGGTACTCATATATGTAAAATAATAATAGTTAAGCAGGTATATATGCCATACTTTTTTGTCAATTCATCAAAATATCATTTATATCCACTACTCATCATGGTAAGAGAGATTGTTTTCAAGAAGAACTTCAAGTTTAGATTTCAGTTTTCCCCATGGATACGTAAGTCAGCTCTCCATGGATTATAACTTATTTGGGGCAATGCTTATATCTTAAAACTATTTTAATAAGTTGCAGTGCAAAGAAATATTTTCTAGTCTGTGTGGACTAGAGTGCTCTGTTGGATGGTTCCAGCCTCTTCAGGAGGGATAGACACAGCAGAAGAGGTGGAAGGGTGGCATTGTGTGTAGTAGAAGGGTCAGAATGTGTGGAGCTCACAGTGGGCAATGGCACAGCTGAAAGCCTCTGAGTAGGAATGACGGAGCAAACAGATAATATGAATGTCATTGTGGGAACCTGCTATAGACCTCTCAGCCAGGACAATGACACTGATGAATTGTTCTTTGAGGAACTAAGGGACCCTTCCAAGTGAACTGCCCTTGTCCTTATGGGGGACTTCAACTTACCAGAAATTAACTGGAAATGTCACACAGATGATAAAACCCAGTGTGGAGGTTTGTGTTGTCTCCCTGCTAAGCTTAACTGCTGGCCACACAGATTTCACCCCGCTCCCAAGAGAGAAGGAAAAAAGTACTCAAAAAGACAATTGTAGTAAAAGTATATATATATATTCACATATATTACAATTATATACAATCAAACACTATGAATCTACAGAACAAATCCCAGAACAACCCCAAAAGGGAAAAGGGGGAAAGGGAAATGTGACAAAAATGGGTAAAACCAAATAAAACAGATACACACACTCGTAAACTCAGGGCAAACTCAGTAAGTAACTAATACAATAAAATCTCACCAAAAAACTCCCCTTAAGAGAAGCAGTACCTTCCCCTCTGCGCAGCTGGGACAACAGTTTCTCAGGCAGGCTTCAGCTCACAGAGATAAGAGCTGAGCTGACACCTGACGTCCTCTAAGCACACAAAAGGGATAGAGAGAGAGGAAGGGAGGAAACTCCCCATCTTTATATATACCCCTGATTACATGAAGGAATGGTGTGGAATGCTTTTTTAGTTATAACCTGGTTACTAGGGATGACCTAGACCAAAACCAAGGAAACTAAACCACCACACCCAGGCCAGAAGATTCCTAAAAACATGGACGACAACTTTATAGAACAGGTCCTGATAGGTGACTTGGAAAGATGTGCTCCTAGATCTGCTGCATGTCAACAGAGCAGATCTCATGAGTGAGATGGAGATTGGTGGCCTCTTGGCCACAGTGACTATGAAGTGATTGAATTTAAAATCTCTGTTGGGAAGGTGGAGATGTGGTANGAAGTGATTGAATTTAAAATCTCTGTTGAGAAGGAGGAGAAGTGCTAACAAAACCTCCACCCTGGACATAAGGAGAGCAGACTTCAGGCTGCTCAGGGAATTGGTAAGTAAGGTCCCATGGGAAAATGTTTTTGCAGCTCCTGGGGTCGATCAATGCTGGTCACATTTCAAACATCATCTCCTGAGGGGACAGGAGCAGCAATTCCCAAATGCTGGAAGTCACGCAGGTGAGGCAGATGGCTGGCTTGGCTGAACAGGAATCCTCTCTTGGAAACAAGGTGAAAAAGGAAGGTGTATGCCCACTGGAAGCAAGGTCAAGTGACATGGGAAGAATTCAGAGATGCTGGTTGCATCTTGCACTAAATTTGTGTGGCCAAAGCTCAGCTGGAGTTGAAGTCAGCTACAAATGTGGGGGACAACAAAGATTTTTTTCAAGTACATTAATGGCAAAAGCAATATAGGAATATCATCAGCCCATTACAGGATGAGGATGGTCACCTCACAAACAGGGACAGAAACAAGGCAGAGGTGTTTAATGCCTTCTTTGCCTCTGTCTTCAACATGGATGACCAAGGGGATCTCAGTGCCCTGAGCTTGAGGACCATGACTGTAAGAATAATTACCCAGTTACCCTGAAATTATGCAGAATCTGCAGCTCCAGCTGGATCCCTACAAATCTATGATGCCTGATGGTATTCAGCCAAAAATTCTCAAAGGTTTGGCTAATGTTATCACAAAACCTCTCTCAATGATTTTTGAGCAGTCTTCGAAATCTGGAGAGCTCCCATCTGACTGCAAGCTGGCAAATGTTGTCCCAGTTTCAAAGGAAAGGAGGACTCTGGGAACAACAGTCCTGTCAGTCTCACTTCAGTGTCTGGTAAAGTTATGGAGAAGGTTATCCTGGGAATTACTGAAAAGCAGCCAAAAGACAACCCTGCCATTAGTCACAGCCAGCACGGCTTCATAAGAGCAAAGTCCTACTTATCCAACCTGATTTCCCTCTGATGAGGTAACTCACCTAGGTGATCAAGGGAAGCCAGTTGTTATCATCTTTCAGTAAAACTTTTGATATTGTCTCTTACAGGATCCTTCTGGGCAACATGTCCAGCACAGCTGGATAAACACACCATGCAGGGGGTAAGCAACTGGCTCGTGGGTCAAGCACAGAGGGTAACACTGGACTGGTGACCTGTTATTACTGTGGTTCCACAGAGTTCTCTCTTAGTTCCTGTGCTCTTTCACATCTTCTGAAATGCCTTGAGCAGAGGACTGAAAGGAATACTAAGCAGGTTTGCACATGGCACAAAACTGGGAGTAGCTGTTGATTCCTTGAAGTCAGGGGGACCCTGCAGAGAGAGATGGACAAATTAGAGGACTGGACAATCAACAACCATATGAAGTTCAACAAGG
>WBMV01006147.1:60409-84230 GCA_013396655.1 Campylorhamphus procurvoides
GCTACTCTGGATGTTCATACAGACAGGGGAATGAGAGGCTGGAAAGTAGTGTCACAGAAAGGGACCTGGGGGTCCTGGTCGATGGCAAGATGAATATGAGTCAGCAGTGCCCTGGCAGCCAGGAGGGCCAACCCTGTCCTGGGGGGCATCAGGCAAAGCATCAACAGACAGTCGAGGGAGGGGATTGTCCCTCTCTGCTCTGCACTGGGGCAGCCTCACCTTGAATATTGTGGGCAGTTTTGATCTCCACAATAGAAGAAAGAGATTAGAGAGTGTCCAAAGGAGGGANTCCCAGTGCTTTAATTTTTGTATGTCTTTCTGCAGGGACTCTCTGGCTCCAAAGGAATCCACAGCTCATTCCAATTTCATATCATTAGCAAACTTACTATACCTTCAAGTCTCAAGTCCAAATTATTTATAAATGCTTTGAAGACAACTGGCCCTAAAATGGAGCTCTGAGGAACCCCGCTAGTGACTCCCCACCAGCTTGATCTTCACTCATTCACTATTGCCCTTTGAACACCACCCATGAGCCAGTTGCTCATACACGGCATGACGTGTTTATCCAGCTGTGTGCTGGACATTTTGTCCAGAAGATTTACATCAACTGGCTTTCTTTGATCAGTCTTTTTGATAATACAGTTGAAATTAAGTTTGTCAACCAGGACAAACTATTGGGCATATATAAAATTGTCACACACATATTTGCAGATGTGCATCTCAGCTGACTCAGGCTGGCTTTTTCTGTTTCCCTTACACAACCACCATGGGTTTTGCAGAAGAGTATAAATATTTGTTGACATATTGTACCATAAGAGTGTATTATCCAGCAAGTATCTCTGAGGAAATTGGTGTCTGGGAATCCCACCAGCTCCCTCTCTGTGATGATCACATGTGCTGGAGGCACAAGACAAAAGGTCGCTCCCTACTTTCTTTGACTCGATTTTACTTGCAGGCATTTTTAAACACTAAATCCTAGGAAAGGCTGTGTTTCCTCTCAGAAGAGTGACATTTTATTGCACACAAGTGTTTAATGAAAGAAAAATAAAACTAATGATGACTCTGGAGTATGCACATAGGATTATCTTGTCCTACTTAGTGGCTCTGATGTAGCTGAAGTACTAAACAGTACTTTTGGTAAGTTCTGGCTTGAATAGAGAGCATTTTCAAGTTTGTTTTGGGCAGGATATTAGAAACAAATTCCTAAAGAAAGATGTGTCCGTTCTGTTTGGGGGTTTGTGTGCATGTTTTTTTATTGTTTTTTTTGTTTGTTTGTTTGTTAGGTTTTTTGTTTTGATTTGTTGGTTTGGCTTTTTTAAATTTTTTCTAGTTTTGTTTTCGTTGGTTTATTTTAATAATGTCTCTTTGAATCTTGTCTCCATTTGTCACAAGCTTCACAAACCTCAAGTGGTCTTTGAGGCTTTTAGAAGACAGTGTAGAAATATGTCTTTAACTCATCTGGTTTTCAGATAGGCTATAAACCTTGTAAAACATCTTTTCTTAAGAAATAATGTAGAAATGTAGAAAATTTATTGCTGGTTATGGATGCAATTTCATTATTTAGTTTTAAATGGCTTAATATTGCAGGGATATGTCAGTTCTTTCTAGTTTCCTAGAAGTTTATTTCACAAAAGTTCTAAAATAATATTTCTAGGTACACACTGAAGATAAATAGCCAGGTTTGTTGCATTTCATGAATCTTTGATGTTTCTCTGATACTTCAGGTATTCTCATATTGATCAGCAGATTAGGTGGTTTGGCTGGAGTAATTATTTCTTTTTGACTAATAGAAAATTATCATATCCAACAAGCATACTTCAACATGCAAATAGAGGACAACAGATTTGTGGGCCCAGCATATGTTCAAGTAAACTCACGAAAAAGTGAAAAAAAATGCTTTTCCACACATGTGAGTTATGAGAGTGTTAGTTGTGAATATATCAAAATTTGAAATGAAAATACTGAAATATGAATTTAAAAATAATAGAATGAGGGAAAGCAACAGAAGTTATCTTAACTGCATTGGGTTCCACTCTGACTGCATAAAGGGCTGTTATAACATGTTGAAATATCATGTAGTATGCCCCTCACTGCCATAGATACATATATTTACTTATATGTGGATAGATATAGATAAGTGGGTAGGTAGGTAGGTAGATGGTAGATTTGTAAAGGAAAAATCAGCTTTTAGATTAAAAATTCTTTTTCTGGGCTTTCCATTCTTCATTTTGCTCGCTTATCCAAATTTATAATGACAATTCTGACAGGCTGAAAGAAATAATTTCATGAGCTAGTTTGTCTTGCAGAATTGTATCCTTCAATAGGTAATAAACACATTTAGTGAAATAAGGTGAGGAACTTTTAGCTGATTTTTAAATTATTATTACTGTGATTAGAATATTATCCTTTGCAGAAAAGGAAATTTTGGGCACTTCATCAGCAACGGCTTTTTTCATGTTGTTTATGTGAGGAGATTGTGAGAGGCCCAAACTCCCTCTGTGTTCCAAATAAATCTTACCAGAAAACTGAAATACAAAGGACTAGTTTATTAGATGATTACGTACTTACAAAAACAGACCCAGTTACTTTTTGAAATAGGATTGATCCAGCCTAGTGGATCATTGGATCAACATATTCTCTTAGTTGTCTCTTGCCAAATCTTGCTAATGAAATAAAAATTTATTTTTCCCTGATACTATGTTTCTGCATAAACTTGTTGTGGGTGCACTAGATAAAATCTATTGAATAATAGGCAATCTGTTCCTCTTGCTGTTTCTGAAAGTGTTTTTCACTTAATACAATACACTTTAAATTTGTAATTTACATGTAATGACAAGATGTGCTTTTAGTGGATTTATAAGTGCTGAAGACAAATCTATGTCAGTCACCCTGCTCAGGTGATCTCTGGGATTCCAGCATGAAGAGTTTGGGAGGTCATGAAATGGATGATTTATCTTTTTATTTTCTGACATGATGAGAGGAATTTAGTATAACCCACAACTGAGTTAATATGTTTCTTCTTCCCCTCAGTGTTAGCATTGCTTTTCCTTTGTATGGATTTCTATAAAGACAATGGCTGAAAGAAGTTAATAGAAGTGTATGGCACTGTGGATGGGAAAATTGGCCAAATCTGTTGCTTCTTATGGATTGTAGGAGGATCCATAAATAAGCAGCATGATAGGGAAAAATAGATTATTACAGTTTAGTGTAAATGAAGTCTTAAATTAGATAATATTTTTCTTCTTAAGGCAACATTTTTACCCTTTATAGAGGCAAATTCCTTCCTCAAGCCTTCAGGCAAGGTTTATTTCAGCTAAGAGGTGATTGGCGTTGGTATTTGGGAAACATTAGAAAGTACTTTTCTTACACAGCTGTTGAGAGCGAGTTGCAAGTGTTCCTCTCCTTCTCCAGGTTTAGGAGTAAATTAATTATTAGTAAAATGGGCACATTATTTGATAATAAGCTATGACTGCAAGTAGAACCCTTAAAATAACACAACAGATGTATGTTGGACTTTTCCTGTTAATATCTATTTTGTTTATCAAAATATTATTTGTTTATTTATTTGAGTTATAAGTTGGCTTGCAGGAATGCACTTATTCCCCTCAAATAAAAAGCAATTATTGCAAGTGTTTATCTTGTATTTCACTCATTAAACAAACTTAAGTTAATAAACTTGGTAGGAAATGTACCAGGAAGTCAAAGGACATATTTTAAGACAACAAAGTAGGTAATATGTTAAGATGAAAACACAAGTATGTCTGATAACTACAAAAAACCAGACCCTTCACTGTCTTGTTTTCACTTGTCTAAATCTTCAGTATAAAAATTTGTGTTGTATAATATAAATTAAGGGTATAGTTTTAATACAGAAAATCTTCAATGCAAATCAATGTTATAAATAGAATTATGATATCAGTGTTTCCCAATTCCATTTTTACTCTACACTGTAAAATTACAAAACAGCAGTAGGATCGCAGCTTCACCTTTATCAAAATCCATGTGTTATGATAATGTCAACATAGGAAACTGAAAAGTAACAGGGGACTAATCTGTTTTAGGCAGCAAAAATATCTTCTCTTGCTTCTGAGGGAGAGCATTTTCCAAGAGAGCTGGTTGCAAGATACTGCTTTCTCCCTGCTTGGCATGTAGAAATAGGATGTGGCTCACAATACCAAGCAAGGCTGTCTTTTCCAGCAGCTATTACAGTGTTTTACACGAAAATCTATATTTTGTGATTTTATTGTGTTATTGAAATTAAAAAGCCAGGCGTAGCATATAAGCATTCATTATTTTTGTTCTTTTGATCCCACACGTACTGGACAAGAAAGGAAACATGAAAATATGAAACACAAACATGAGCTCTGCTAAGTGATTTCTCCTAAACAATAGCTTTCCTTTTTTTTTTTTTTATGTGTGTCTAACATGAAACTCAAAAGCTAAAATGAAATTAAATCTCAGTTGATAATTAGTTTACAAGGAGATTCACAGTTTCAGACTCCAAGTATGGCCAAAGTGTAGGGACTCAATCCAATTTTCCAAATGTTGGCAAAAGTCTCAATGATGGCACTTAGTCTGAAGTTAAAATAAGCTCAAAAGTCAGCCATAACAGTTCCTCAGCCAGCATCTATTTTCCTCACCTCCCATTGTGGGTTATATAAATCTGAAAGTATAAAAATGTTTAGGTTTTATATTAGAGACAATCTTAATTTCAAAGAATACTATAAATAGTTGGCATCCAGGATCGCAAGTCCTATGAGCAATGTGAATATTGAGATGACATCTATGAGAATTAAGTGCTTTGAACTGAACAGTTTTCAAACTCTTTTCTTGCATAAGCAACCTTGCAACCTCTCAATGTATACATTTTTGAAACTCTACATTTCCTTTTGCACTAGAATATTTATAAAAATTATTCCACGATTTTACGTTTCTATAATGTTGAGATCTTGCAGAACATACTGCAAGTGGTATGTGAGAGCTGTTTTAAGTATGAATTTGCAACAAATACAAGTAGATAACATAACAAGGATTACAAATAATACCATGTTTAGCTCATGGTGAACTTCTTGGAGTAGTATGTCTGTCATTGCTGAAATAATTAATTTTGAGTTGCCAATAGCAAAAGCTACAGCAGGATCCTTTCATTAATTTATAGGCGGAACTCCTAGGCAGAAATTTATACAAAATAGAGGTTCATCTAGGGTGGCTGGCTGATGAGAAAAAGAATGAGAAATTTACAATACTTGGTCATATTTAAAGTTAAATGAAAAATTGAGACAAATTGGAGGGAAAAAAGTTAGGAAGCGCACCTGAATTAAAACTTCACAGACCATACAAACCTCAGAGAGATCTGAGACAGGATTCAGCCATTCACACTGTTACTGGATACCATGCAGTGAAGATGACAGGTGGGTCTCGGCCTGACCTTTGTATCTTTGAACTTTGAAGGAGAATAATGCTGGAAAACATAGTACACATCAAAGGCCAAAAAAAATTGTAAGAGACACTATAATCTTTGAAGAATAGGCACCGTTAGGAAACATTTTGTCACAGCATGAAAGATAGTTGATGCTGTGGATAGTGAGAGCAGTCACTTCAGTGTTTTCAAAAATTGACGACATATATGTGTAGAAGGTGTGCAATACTCAATGTATGTATTCTATGGAGACTGAGTGTTAGAAAACTGAATGAAGGATTTTTCTACTGCAGGCATGTAATGTATGAGGGCTTGATCAGATGAGTCGCATTCATGGAGAACTGAACTACACTCCTTTTCATAATCATTATTTGAATTCTTTTCTGCCATAGTTAGGGCCTTGATGTCACTCAGTATATTCCACAGAATTATTTTTCATCTATGGTGCTGTAAGGGAAGAGTGACATTTTGCTTAATTTGTGCAGGGAGACAAGTCCGGTGACAGCTCTCTAGATGGAAACTGTGGTGAGTAGTGATGTTGCAATGGCCCCCTAAAAGTTTATGACAGATGCCAGTTGACCATTTAAGGTGATATTAGTGTCACCCGAATCAGGCTGAAAATGGAGCTTCTTACCAAGTGCAGTTGTTCCAGCTCCCACTTCAGCCCATGGAGTAAGTCAGACTCCCTCTGAATGTAGTTCGCCTCATCTGTTTTAGAACCCCATTTTAAAATTGGATAAATTGTCAGCTGAAGAGGGCTCTTTTTCTTCATTGACTATAGCCTAGATGATGAATGTGGACTAGACACTGAAGTTTTAGATGATTAGTAGTGTGACAAGTCTAGTTAGCCACACTCTTATTTCATATTAGAAGCAGGTCTAACCTGAGCATAGGAAAGTTAAAGGAGAGTTTAGAAAACAAGGGTGGTCATTGGTTGCCTCTCTTATTTACTTCACTAAATGAATTTCAGTAGAAGACAGAGTTTGTCTGATTGTGATAGACTTTCTGTTCTATATAATCTACTAATTTATTCTGTAGTCTGAGAAAATTATTCCTTGTCACCAAGAAGCACAACATTTCTGAAGTTCAATAGGTAGTTAAGCAACTTGAAGTTAAAATGAGCCTCAAAACTGTGCATATATCAAAACATTTCCAACACTACTCTTGTTGTTTTACTCTGCTTTATGTTGTGAAAGAGTTATTTACAGTGTACCTTTTGTCTGAATTACCTTAATGGCCTCCAAGTCCACATTGCATATAGTAGTATTCAGTACTATGTGATAGGTGCATTAAAATTTCAGAGAAAAATATAGGCTATTTAAGATTATAGTGTCAGGAAGTATCTTTTATACTATTTGAGAAATAATGTGTTGTCTTGCAATTATGGTGTGTATCCTATTATGCTGTAAAAGGCAGAAATAACTTCATATCCTACAACTAAACTTTATGTGCCCTCCTTTGGAACAGAGTTGATACAATTTTTTTATTATTATTGGTTTCACAAACAATAATTGTTTTAAAATTTGCAAGCTGATTATGAATTTGTTTCTCCAGCTATATGAGACACGTTCAAGTGTAGACTGCGGTGATGTCCGTCCAATGCACTTTCCTCTTTCTTATCCCTCCCCTCTTTTTTTTAATTCTTACTTAGCTAATTTCACACCCCATCTCCCTGAAAGAATTGATGATTTGGGCTGGGTAGTCCAAAGGTAGTAACAGAGGAGTAGGAAGATTATATATATGTTCAAGGAATTTTGAAGGGACCAGGGAGAAGCTGAGAATTGGAGCAATTTTTTAACCTTACCTGATTATGAGCTGAAGATCACAACTTCAGGTGTTTTGCCACATGTCCTTCTTAAACCACAAAACTATTTTAAAAGCAGACTCAGAACAAGAAGAATAGCTATAGATTTAAACTTAGAGATTGATGTAATATTTCTTTGCCTTATATGTTTTATAAGATTTAACTTGTTTGGGGATTAATATTAGGATTTGTCATCAAACATCTTGGTGAATCCTTCCATTTATTTTCTATCAGGAAGAATGACTTTGGAAGTTCCTTTCTTTCCCATTTGTAAGAGAGTGTGAAAGGGAGAGAGGCCTAAAAAGAGAACTGCATGTTCCTTGGGTTTAGGTAAGCAGTAGTTTTGGTTTTTTTCCAATAGCATAAATAAAGCATGGCAGTTAAGGTGGTGGTGTAAGGGATAGTACATTATCAATTGCTATGAAATATAAAATGTGTTACTATTTCTAGTGTAAAAGGCATATGCAAAACCTACATTTTCACTAGGGATAAGAAACATGTTTAGAAGCACAACAGGATACATACTTAAAATTGCTTACTGGAAAGCTGTAGTATTACTTCTTGTATGCTAAATTGAGCTCTATACTTTACTAATGTCATGTAAATTAATACTGGGAAGTGACTGTTCCCACCCTTTCTCATGTCATGCATTTTACCTCTGTCCTAACATTTCTTTTTTATCCTTAGAGAAGGATATGCGCTTGTAATGCTTTTTATTACTACAATTATAACTGATACCTGAACCTGGCAAATTCCCCATCAGAGTTCTGAAGCAGCAATTATCCCCATACTACAAAGCCATTTCTTATTTAAAAAAAAAAATAAATAAAAGGTACCATATTAATTATCAGTCTCTGTCCAGTCTCCTCTTTTTGAAAAGGTTATGATTGAACATATGTAATTTCTTTGTAGAACCCACCTGTATGAAAAATTTCAATCATTTCTTAGACTGCATCAAGACCTTCAGATTATTTTTGCTAATGCTTAAATTGGACTAAATGTGCGTTACATAAATGACACGTTTTCAATGAGCATCCAGTCACTACTGTTGCCTTTCAGTTTTATTATTCCTAAAATTGCACTTTAAGCTTTTCAGTACTGAAAAGTGAATTCAACATGTTTCACAGCAGTAGGAGAGAGATCAAAATAACAGATTTTTCCATCAAAGTGTCTCCAACTATACCAGGATTTTGGACTTTGAATCTGGACTCCAAATCTGAAATTCCATTTGACTTCAAGGTGTTCAAGTGGGTTTTTTTTTTTTTGTTCTCTCTTTTGTCTCAAAATATTTCATTCTTGCTTGTCACAGTGTGACATAATGTACTGCTTTTCTGGGTTAACCCTTGAACCCAACAATCACAAACATATATTTCTTTTTTTTGGTTTCTTGGTAAGAAGACATTTGTCCTTTACATTTCTGTGAGTTTCAAACACCTTTCAGACCAAGGTGCTGTAGGCACTGGAGGTTAAAGAAAACAGGCTCTATTGTGTTATATTTCTTCCAAGAAATTTTTACAAAGTTATCAATGAAAACTGTTAATGAATTGTGGAAAACAGGGAATTAGTAATTGTGAAAACTTTTTTATACCTGACAAGGCCATACCCCTCATCCCAATATTAATATGATTGCTTAATTATTTAACGATATTCCTTTTCCTTGGATGGGCAGTCCTTTCTTAGACTTAATGTGAGAAGAAAAACAATCATACATGCAAATGAATTTGCATATATGCAAGCAAATATCTTCAGGGCAGGTGTCAAGAAGACAGGGCCAGCCTGTCTTAGTGGTGCCCTGTGATATGACAAGGGGCAACCAGCACAAACTCAAACTCAAGAAATTCTATTAAATATGAGGGAAAAACTCTTTACTTTGGAAGTGATTAAGCACTAGAATAGGCTGCCCAGAGTGTCTCTGGAGTTTCCTTCTCTGGAAATATTTAAAATCTGCATTGTGATCCTTTGCAATCTTCTCTAGGTGCACCTGCTTTAGCAGCAGGTTTAGACTAGATGATCTCGAGATCCCTTCCAACCCTAACCATTCTGTGATTCTGTGAAAATGGGCTATAGTCTGATGGAAGATTTCTTCAGGCATGTAGGGTTGGTGGAAATAACTTTGACTGACGTAAATATTTTGAAGTGACAGAAACA
Organism: Campylorhamphus procurvoides; assembly: GCA_013396655.1. Classification (NCBI taxonomy): domain Eukaryota; kingdom Metazoa; phylum Chordata; class Aves; order Passeriformes; family Dendrocolaptidae; genus Campylorhamphus; species Campylorhamphus procurvoides. Next base: position 69,781 of record WBMV01006147.1, read on the forward strand.
CCTTTAAAGATAAAGAAAAGAGAACTAGGGAGCTATAAAAGCTTTCATGCAAAAAGGCACCTAAGCCACTGATTTCAGTAATGATCTAAACCTAGTGTTATTATAGTTACCTTAAAATGTATTTGTGACTAACTATGTGAGACTAGCCATGTTGCATGGCAGATGCTGACTTTGGAGATAGAAATCTTTGATTTTGCTGTTAAGGAGTTGTGTGAATGGAAATAATTACTGTATGAATGAGTGACCTGGTCAAGAATTTGTTAATGCTCGGAGTCCAGTTCAGTCCAAGCTGTATTTTTTTAAACTGGTAAAGCTAGTTTAGCACTTTCAGTATTGCATTCGTCTTTCTCTAGAAGCTGAACAGAAAGTTTAGAATGAAGGGAAATCCCGTACTCTCAAAAGGGCAGATAAGAGTAATTTGTCTTCTCCATACAGTGTTTTAATCTGTTGTACTGAAATGGGGACAGCATAGAAATTTAAAGGAAAGCTAATCTTGTCTTTGAGGGAAATTACATACTTCCATTTCTTTATAATGGCAGTACTTGCTAGGAAGAAGGACATTACAGAACTGTGTACTCTGACTGTGACGGAAATTCTGCACCATATGTTGCTCACACTTTCTAAAACACCTTATCTAAAGTATTTGGATAATACTACATCATAACTCACCAAAATACAGGAGCAAAAAATTTCGACGCTTGTACTAGTGTAAAAGGTCTAAGTGCAGACAGAACAACTCACTTCATTTATCAAATTCTGTCAACAAGTTCTTGGGCAATAGAGGACACACACTCATCTTTCTTGTGACTCTAGCTACAAAACAATGAAGGAATTTTTATTTAATTGTGCTTTAGAGCTAAACCCAGAAGGATTTTACATCTGAATGGCAGGGTTCATAACTTCTGATTAATATTAATTCTGAGACCCCAGACACCCATGGTAAAGATAATAATGGAGTCAATTTTTTTTTTTAATAATTCTTCATAGAAACACAAGGAACATCAACATGAAAAAAAACCCCAAAAATATTTAAAGCAAAGTTTGAATCACAGAAGACACTAAACTTGATTACCACTAATTTAATCAAAGGAACAGATTTAAAAATCTGTAAGTGATGTCTACAGGTCTTGTAAAATAATGAAAAGTTATAGGGGATAAAAATTAAGAGATAACAGTGACTGTTAGAAAACTGTGATTGCCTCATGAGTCACAAAAGTCAAGCACCTGTGTTTTGTACTAGTTGTGGTAATTTCTTCCCTTAATCCCAGATAAAACCCCTGCAAATGCCTTTAGGAACAGTGAATCATTTTCCGAAGGCCTAGCTAAAAGCTGTTAGGAATAACTTCTGAAATGGGGGTTGTAAGTATTAGAACAATCTCTATTACTTGCAAAACTGCCAGAACATAACTCTATTGAAAAGTGTATTGAGTGGAGATGAAAACATTCCCCGAAGCATGTATTTGACAAAATTTCAGACAGGATTAGAATGAATAACGCAAACACATAGAATGAACCTTTTCAATGAAGTCTCCTGTGGGTTTACTTAAATGTTTTTCACTTTTTCAGTTGACTGTTTATGGTTATTCATGCTAAAGTAATGACAATGCTAAGAGAAATTTGCTATGGCCTTTTTATAATTAGATTAATAACTTCTAAAATAATTTTAAATTAAAAACATTTAAAATAAAACTAAATCTGACAGCGCAATGTTTCTGTAGGGAATACTGTCTCTCCATTCTCTCATTGAATTAAATTGAAGAAAAGTTTAAGTAGACATAATGTTTGATAAATTATATTTAATTAAATAAGCAGTAAAAAGCATGTCAGGCATTTCCTAAAAGTGGGAAGACTTAAAATTGTACTATTTAAATACATGGAAGTAATCCTTCAAATATTTGTTGCTGTGTCAGAGATCCTAGGTTAAATGGTTGCTTACAATTTGTAAACAGTCTCAACACTTTTCAGTTTGCATTTATACCAACGAATATGTAAACCTTCCTATTGTAAGTTATAGCTGGTGAATTAAGCTGACATAGTGCTGTAGCATATATAAGACACTTCCAGTTAAAAAAAGATTTAAGCAGAGATGATGATGAGCTTATACCAGTATTTTCCATGGGCTTGCAGCTGAGTGTCAGTCTGTGATTCTTGGAGCATTAGAGAGAGATTTGATGGATTCTGAGGTCAAGGTGTGTGTGAATACAATGGTAGTGACAAGAGCATGGGTCAGTATCCACCTTCTGCTAGAAAAATATCTGTGGTAGACATATAGGTTTCCAGAGAAATGTCTTGGAGCTACCAAAGATACAGCCATACAAAGGAATACCTGAAAACAAATGGTGCATTAAACAGGAGAGAGGCAGTCCTGAAATACCAAAATGTTTAAGACAAGGTGGTTTCACACTGAAAATGTCATTCAGACCTCCCTAAATGAAAAAGTAATTGGATAAATTTCATCTTGTACAAGAAAGTATTCTACAGCACCACTAAATAAACATTTAAATAGTAGGAGACTTGTAAGCCACTAGAGGACTTTAGTATTTAATAATGAATAATATGGAAACAGACCCTTAGCGACACAGTAGGCTGCCAGTAACTTTTAAGCAGCAGTTAATCTTAACCCCACAGTCACTGTCATCCAAAATGTCTCTTGGAGATTGAAAGCAACTTTCTGCACAAGAGGAAATAAGTAATGAGGACTCAGGTGCTAAGAGCTTGTGATCCAGTGCAGGATATTTAAAGACATTTGATGCCTGAAAAGATAGTCAATACTAGTTTCATGTAAAGGTACTTATTTTGCAATAAAAACATCTTGTTTAGAGGTGTTTGCTGATCACCACTGGCAAAGCAAAAGAAGGGTGACCTGAGAAGTAGTAAGTCTTGAAGGATTTCACTGAAGGAATGTTCTAGAAACACTTTTTTAAAAATAAATTCATATTAATTCTTTTTGCAAATTTTTGCTAATTCTTTTTGCAAACTAACCACAACACTGGCATGATTTAAAAGCCTTGTTTTCTGTAAGTTGCTATATACAAACATAGTTATTAAAGGCACTACTGAAAATGTATAGAAGTGGTTTAACTATTAGACCACTTTTTGTAGGGCTTATTTAGAGTTCTATATTGTAAAACTATTATGGGAAAGTCCCATTTCTGAAGATTGATTTCACTGTGTACATCAAGTGCTATGCGTCTTTCATTAAATTTTATTTCAAGAACACTTTTTAGTATCACTACCTGTATTTTTCTAATATAGTTCTCCCATCTCCTGCATAAGTCCTCTTCCTGGTGTTATATGTTAGTGGGCTGTTTGTTCACTAAAAGGGAACAACAAAAGCTAAATAACCGTTCATTAGGAAGAGTTTGTTTGTTGGTTAAATCTGTTGACAGAACTAATTGAACGGGCTGATACAGATAAGGGGAGAAGATAACAGCGTGTTAACGACCGAACACTTAAGCGGCATTTAGGTTAACTCCGAAGCCTGCTAGAGCTCCTCTGTGTGTGTTAACCCATTGTTTGACTGTCAAAATACCAAGTTTTAAATAAAGTTTGAGTTATAGCTTGCCACGATAAATAAAAATACAAAGGGGGTGGCATAACGAGAAGTACACGTGCTGCGGTGACTCAGCAGTTTTTCGGAGCCGCCATAACTGAGACGACGAGTCGGCTCCCTTAGCAACCAGCCTTGGATACGGCGGGAAAACGGAGTCGCGGCGGGAAAACCCGAGGCGGGACTGGACTGTCGGCGGGAAAACCCTGAGGTGGAGTCAGCGCAACGGCGGGAACAAGGACAACGGTGATTGAACCATTCAAAAAGAGCGGGCGCAAATATGAACTATGATTTGCGGGACTGCCGTGGGGTGAGCGGTATAAAAGGGGATAAGGGGGCGTCACCCTTTGCTCCGCCACGTTTGGAGGCTGAGTGCTTCAGGCGAGAGCCCAGCGCTGTAACTTCTCTTGTTCGCCGCTTGCCACTAATTCAATAAATTCTAATTGGACTTGGCTAATTGGACTCCGCCTCCTAAATCTATCACACTGGGATATGTCAGAATTTCTTCATTGCTTCCAGTCACAAAACATTATTTTAGTTATCTTATTTCTTCATCCTCAAATTTAAAGTAAAAGAAAATAACTGCATTGTAAGCAGGGATTGTTGTTTTGAAAGGAGTGAAAAGATTGTTTTGTAGGATGAAAAAAATAATTGAAAGCAATTATAATAGACTAGGGATGAACTTCAGCCTCTATTTACTAACTATGGTTACTGGGTAATTATTGTTCCCTGTGTTTTCTCTGATTTTGTGTGTTTTTTCTTTGTACAGAAGCAGTATATGTATAGCTCAATTCAATATTTCTGATTATTTCGTGTACATGAAGAATAAAGGAAAATTTGCCTGAAGTTTCATGACTCGTTAGAGATTTGGAAATTTTCAAGTATTCAATATCCTCTCAGATAGTCCGCTTTAGGGCTTCAGCCTGATCAGATTCAAAATGAGGGTCACTGGTGAAAGAAGAAATTCTTTACTTCCTGATGGCCTAAAGAATAAATTAAGTGAATTAAGCTTCAGAACTACAACCATTTCATATTTTTTTCTGACTCTTCAGTTGAGAATTTACCATTTACTTCTTAGGACTATTAATGTTTCCTGACTCCTGGATTTAATAAAGAGTGTAAGAACAAATTAGGTCTTGTACATACTCCTGTAGCTGGGACATCATNATTTATATATATTTATATTTAGAAAAATGTATTTATTATAATATGTATTTATATACAATATAATTTAAAAATAGTTTTGAAATTAGAAAGACTTAGATCAAATATAGTATTTTCATATTAAACTGTTCTGCGACAACAAATTTATTCTGAACTGGGTTTGATTCAAGTTTGCTAATCTAATAAGAGTCTACTCTAAAGTTGAAGATATATAACAATTTTCTACAGAATTTGAAGTTTAAAAGTGATTTAGTTTTGCAAGTGACTGTTCAATATTTATTGCATTAAAATCCATAAATACTCTCATATAGTGTATATTGATAGCATTCTGTAATGAAAATTTGGGATTAAACATACTGTCATCCAGGAGTTAAAATATGAATCATTAATCAGCTGTGATTTCATTATACTATTTCCACTAACTCCAGCATGGACATGGAAATTAATATGGTAGAAAACCAGAAACTGCTGAAATGCTTTTTGTCTTTGTTAATTTCTGCTGTTTTCCTGTGTCAGTAATGTTCCACGGGATAAAAAGTTCTGAATATCAAATATGCCATTCTCCATGCCAAAGTTTGTAATTAGTTTTTTAGTAAGTACCCACATTTCTGCACAAGTTTCTTTTTGACAGACTTGTGTGGGATTAGGATATGGGCCTGAACAGCTGTCCCACAAACATGCAGAACTTCCTTCTGATAGTGAAGGAAACTGGTAATTGTTTTCATAGGTAGTGTTTTCAACAAATGTAAATATTTTTAAACCGTTTATTTTCAAATGTCATCTTATTTCTCTTTTTTCCACTAGTATTATCTTTTGAGTGTTCTTGTTCTGCTCTGGTCTTGTAGTGCTTTCTCTCCTAAATATTGCTAAGGTCTTGATGTTGTGAGGCCTCTGTAGTCTTTGTTATTACTAGTAACTTTATGGACTTAGAAGGATTAATTAGTGTAATTTGTGATAATTTTTTAATGTGACATTTGTTGCCCTCGAATTTCAGAGACATTTTTTTGGTCATGGCCAAGTCTGAACCAGGTGTGTCGTGCTAATTTAACAGATTATTTGGGGGTTTATAAAAGCGTTTCTCAGTTGCAGCATTTAACTCTTCTAGATCAATTATCTAGAATATCTAGGTACTACTTATCTGGAATAGCATCCAGGTGTTTTGCTGATGTGACAGTTTGAAAAATGGGACCCAAAAGGAGTAGAAAGAATGTATAGCAGCTTTTCGTGTTCTGTATACACATCCCCCTCATTTGGATTTCTGTTTGGTCTTACAAAACTCTTTGTCTAGCTTTGGGTGGCATTAGTAATTCTGATTGCTAGAAATGATGAATCCTACTCTCTCTTGCACAGCTTATTTTATCTGTTGCTGCAGTTTGCCTTCAGGTTCTTTTCTCTGTGATAAAGACTACACGCTTTTCAGTTCAAATATGAATTTATGTCTTTTTACCTTTTTTTTTGTTCTTCATTTTCTGCATTGATTTCTATTTCACTGATTTTTCAGAGATTTTTGTTGTTGTTGTTGATTGATTTTCTGTTTGTTTGCTTTTTTCCTTACATTTTCAGCACAGGATTGTGACCTAGTGGTGTAGGTTTCTTCGTGTATGTTAGACTTTTTTTGAAACTTCACAAGTTTTATATTTTCATTTTTCTCCCTGGAGTTTGGTTGAGATCCATGACCCTCTGTGGAAATTTTGTAGGTCATTTGTGAAAAAGCTACTTCAGAAAACAAACATACTCCTATGGCTCTTCCTCAACCTTTCTAAGTTTCAGATTCTTTATCTTTGTTCTTTCCATTTGTTATTCATATATTGGTTTGCATTTTTTGCCTTTAAAAGCAGATGGCTATCTTTTCCTTGTCACTATATTGTTTTGTTTGTTCAAAGCACTATGTGACTGTTGCATGTTGCTAATAGACTATTTTGGTTTTGTGTATGCCCTACATCTGTTGAAACAGATTTTCAGTCAGTGAAGTGAATTTCCATGAAGTGTGCTATGGTGAAGGGCTCTTCACTCTATGCTTATGATCACTGATGCCTGAGTAGACCTTTTTTTAGGCTTGAAATACTTCTAATTAGCATGTTTCAGATTACTCTCATTGATGTAAAATAAGTAACTGTCTCCTGCCATTACGTTTTTTTGAGAAGTCATATATTACTGTAATACTCCAATGGCAAAAGTTAGATTGGATTATTTCTATCAGTCCTAGATTTTTTTGGGGGGGAAATGAACTTATATCAAAGAATGTTCTCTGCAAAACAACCATTTTAACTAATTCTATTTTCTCTGGCTGCTATTTTTATTGGGTTAAGTAGTCCTGCTATTACATTATTTGGCTTGAAATAGCCAGCTACAGTAAAAAAGAGGTACTCTTAACTAGCTACAGTTCATCAACACAGGAAATATGCTTTGTTCATTAGGCAGAATAAATCTTTGATAAATGGTCAAGGACTAAGAAAAAGAAGATGACTGAGATAAGAATAAGAGACTGAACTGTGTTTTCTTTCTTCATATATTTTTTAATATGGAGCTACATGAGGGTCAGATGTTGACTTAAATGCATCTGTAGAAGTCAGTAGCTGATATTAATTTGCTGCACTGAGAGCATGCTAGCAAGAGAAAATGGTTTTCTAACCTAAAATGTTCAAAATAACTTTTTTTAACCTTTATATGAAAATTTAGGGTTCTATTATTTCTTTTACAAGGGAAGGTATGCTAAAAAATTACAGAGACTCTTGTTTATATCATGCAATATGCCCTCTTTAAATTAGAGTTTCTCAAAGAAAAGATTTCCTTCTCTGAAAATAATGGAGAGGAATTGCCATACTTTCTAGATTCCAGCTCAGTCAGAACAAGGTCATGGTCCTTTGTGTGTCTGTTAAAATTATTTCATAAATTCATTTTATTCTGAGTTGAAAATGAATTGATATTTAGGTGAAGTTCAATCAGTGTTAAGATGGTAGTGTTAATAACTTTGATGTGCATTATTGGATTACAGAATGTAACAACATTTTCTTTCCTGCCATGATATTCCCCCACCATGGTTCAGAACATTTTCAATCAGAATTTTACAGATAATAAGGTCCTGGGTCAGGTACTTACAGTACTTACTTGAAAAAGGAAAATTTTTGATGATCTCACATGATTAAATGCATAAAAATAAATCCTTTTCAAAACTCTCTGATTATTTTCTGTAATTACGCAGAATATTCTGAGCTGGAAGGGATCCACTATCAAGTCCAAACTCTTAAGTGATTGGACCATACAGGGATGAAACCTACACTGATTTTTTTTTTCTTTCTTAGTTATCAGTCTTAATACATGATTCAATCTGTTCTACTCTTGAATGTATCTAGGATGTTTGAGAAATGACTTGTCTATTTTCACAAAGCCAGGCAGAACTACTGGAAGTAAAGCAATACAAAGTTTATAAGAAAAGCCTTTCCACTTCTTCAGCACTATTGATCAGAGGATTTACTTGAAGAGAAAAAACTTAATAGAACAAATTAGATTGTCAAGACTAAAAAAAAAAGAGAAAGAATCACTTATGTTAATAAGAATAGTGTCCGTGATTCCACTCACTATAGTAAAATAAGAATGATTCATTATTATGCTTCAGGGCATAAACTGATCAGATTAAGTTAATTGGAATTTTCTCTATTTTTTCTTGGTAAAAGTTTAAAAGTAATTTGAATTTTTGGAAATTTTTATTCTGGTATGCATATTTAGTATCAAGGCATCTGTGCAAGGAGGAGCCTACATCATAGGAAAGTATTATTCGGAAAAGCTGTTTCATATTTAAGCAGTGTTGATACTTAGGTAATGAAGACACATACTGTTTTAAAAATATGATGGAGTGACCGCATCAGTCTGCAAGAAAAGAGTTACAGATGTCATTTATCTACACTTCTGTATAGCTTTTCACATGGTCCTCACAACAGCCTTCTCCATAAATTGAAGAGAGATGGATTTGATGGGACTCTTAGATGCATAAGAAATTGGTTGGATCATCACATGGTATGGTGTGGTCAATGGCTCAGATGGTATGGTCAATGGCTCAGATTCCCAATGGACAGCAGTGACAAATTGTGTCCCTTAGGGGTCAATATGGGGACTAGCATTACTCTTCAATGATGTAATTAATGATGGAATTAAGTGCATTTGGAGCAAACTTCCAGATGACACCAAGCTGAGGGGTGCAGTTGCCACACGTGAGGGATGGGATGTTATCCAGAGACACCTGGAAATGCTTGAAAAGCGCACCCATGGGAACATCTTTAGGTTTACCAAGACCAAGGGCAGAGGTGCGGCATTTGCACTGGGACAATCCCTGGTATCAATACAGGCTTGGGGATGAACAGATCAGGAGCAGCCCTGTTGAGAAGGACTTGCGGATGCTGGTGGATCCAGCCATGTGTACTTGCAGCCCAGAAAGCCAATTGTATCCTGGGCTTCACCAAAATTGGTGTGGCCAGTAGGATGAGGGAGGAAATTGTGCCACTCTGCTCTGCTCTAGTACGACCTTACCTGGAGTGCTGCATCCAGCTCTGAGATCCAGCAGAAGACAGATGACCTGTGGAGTGAGTCCAAAGGAGGGCCACCAATATGATTAGAGGGATAGAGCACCTCTCCTATGAAGAAAGGCTCAGAGAATTGGAATTATTCAGCCTAGAGAAGGATGGCTTCAGAGTGATCTAATTGCAATCTGAAGGACTCTAAATAGAAGATGGAAAGAGATTATTTACCATGGCACATAGTGGCCAGACTTGCTGTCCTTGATGTCTCTTTATTTTTCATAAAGGGTTTAATTCTACAGTGCTTCAGATTTTGTAACCTGATATCTGACTGCTTAGACAATTTCTCTGTATTCCTGTCAGACTACTTGTCCTTCCTGTGTTTGAGTTTGCCCAGGAGCTCCTTTTTCAACCAGACAGGTCACCTAGCATTTTTTGCCTGACTTCATTTTTGTTGAGATGCATTGCTTGTGGGCTTGAAGGAGCTGATCTTTGGATATTAACCAGCTTTCCTGAACTCCTTTTCCTTCCAGGGCTTTATCCCATGTTAATCTAGGAAGCAGATCCCTGAGAAAGCCAAAGTCTACTCTTCTGGAGGCCAAGATAATGAGCTGTAACCTCACATAAGAACAGTTTTAAACTAGGAATGATGGGGAGAGAAAGCATGACTAAAAGTCAGATAAGGAAGTGATAGACTGTCTTAAATATGAAAAAGGTGTAGGATGATAGGAGAATTTGTAATCAACAAAATGATGCTGAAGCGGGGTCATCCCACATCCTGTATGCATACATACAGGACAGTGCATACAAGAAAGAATTTTTGTGAAAGCTCTCAGTTTTTCTAGGAGGTGAACAAAACTGAGTGCCTATATGCTGATGCATGTAGCACAAGGAAAAACTCAGGAGAAATTAAAAGTTTGTGTGTGGTTGAAGAGCTAGGATCTCATTGATATCACAGACATATTGTGGGATATGGTTGGAGTGCTGCAGTTGAGGTATACAGGCTTCCTGTGAGGGAAGGGAGGAAGGGTTGCCTTTTATGTAAAAGCAGTGGGCAGGCATGAAGATCTGAGTTTATGGGTCAAGATTAGCAGACTGACCAACAGGAATAATTTTTGGGTGTCTGTTACTAACTGCGTGATCAGGGAGAATGAGTAGGTAAGACCATTTTCAGACTACTGGAGTTAGCTCCACATTCACAGGACTTGCATTTCAATGAGAAGTGCTAGAGGGGCAACACAAAAGGACACATCCTCACAATCTTCAGAAGACATTTAAAACAAGATTCTGGACATGTGATTGAGAACCTGATGAGCTGTGATGTTCTGTTGGACGTGGTTTTTTACAAGCAATTAGGAACCAGATTGGGGATATGAAGTTCAGGGAATGTTATAGCTATAGAGGCTATGAGGTGATGGCAATCAAGATCCTGATGAAGGAGAGTGCATGACCATAATCCTGAGCTTCACGAGAGAAGAATTTGGCCTTTTTAGGAATCTTCTCAAATAAATCTGTGGGATATGTTTCTGGAGACAAGAGACCTTGAAGAACTGGTTGATTTTCAAGGATCACCTCTTTCAAGCTATCTTTCATCTCTGTCTTCTGTCAAGATCAGTGTTTGGGAATCCCGGGAGTGTATGGAACACGGAACACTTAGCCTCAGTACAGGAGGATCATGTTAGGGAACATTTAAATAAACTGAATATGCACAACTTCATGGGTCCTGACAAGGTGTGCCAATGAGTGTCACTTCTGTTTCTAAGAAGGGTGGGAGGGAGATTCAGTCAACTATAGGTCATTCAACGTCACTTTTATCTCTGAGAGGGAAATGGTGGAAGTTCTGAAAAAAACATTTCAAGACACATGAAGGAAAAGAAATTGATTAGGTGAAATCAACATGGATTTGTGAGGTGAAAATTATACTTAAGCAAAGTGATAACCTTTGATGCTAAGATAAGTGACTTGATGGGTGAGTGGAGAGCAGTGGATATTGGTTACGCTGACTTCGGTAAGGCTTTCAGCTGTCTCCAGTAATATCTTCATAGACAGACTGAAAAGTACAGGCCATAAGTGCACAGTGAGTTGAATTAAAAACTAGCTGAATTGCTGGGCTGAAAGAGTTGCAATCAGTGGTATGATTTCCAAATGAGAACCAGTCAATAGTGGTGTACTCCAAAGGCCAATATCAGGTCCAATACTGTTTAACATTGTCATGGATGCTGGACAGAGGGCACTCAGCAAGTTTACAGATTATATAAAACTGAGAAGAGTGTTTCATGTGTCAGGTGAAACTATGCTATTCAGAGGGACTTTGTGATTCTGGAGAACTCAGTAGACAGGAACCTCATGAAATTCATCAAGGTAAATGCAAAATCCTAGGATGAACATGACCATGCACCAGTACATGCTGGGGGCCACCAAACTGGAAAGCAGCCTGGAAGAAAACAACATGGGTTTCCTGCAGAACAAACTGACCTTAAGCCAGTAATTGGTCATGATAGCAAAAAGAGATTGACAGCATCCTGTGCTGTTAGGAAAAATATCACCATTAGATTGAAGAGTGGCGACTCTTCATTTTAGCACTTGTGAAACCACATTGGCTGCTGCATCCAGTTCTGAGTTCTGCAGCGTAAAGATGCATGGCCTTAGTGGATTAAGTTCAGGGATTGGAGTATCTATCATACAAGGAGATTCTGAAAGAGCTGGGACTGTTTGGCCAGGAAAAAAACAAGAGGTCACCTTATCAGTGTGTATAAACAACTGATGGCAGAGGGTATAGAAAATAGACTCTCAGTAGTCACCTATGACAGTATAAGAGGAAAAATTCCATAAAAAGACTGACTATGCAATGGAGCAGGTTTCCCAGTCATATTGGATAGTTTGCTTTGAAAGATGTTAAAAATTAACTGGAGAAAGTCCTGAACAGCCTGACCTAACTGCAAGGTTAGTCCCTGTTATGGTGAGGTGTTAACTGTTCAGGTGTGTCTCCCAGTCTCCATTATTCTGTAACTTGGTTATTCAAGTTAATAGGGACAGTCTTAGTGTTCTCACATTAAAATTGTAATGAGTTCTTTGTAAAGAAAGTTAAATGCTGGGAGTAGTGAGACAAAAATAAAGGTATCAGAAATCCTTCATGTATTTGAAACCTGATTCCTCCACAATACATCAGAAATGCACTGAAGTAGATAGACTGCCTATATGTTGTGTAAAGTGTGTATGCATGTGGATAAGTGCACATGTGAAATAAAAGTAGAGATAATAAACAGTGAGCCCATCATCACTTTTTCTATATACTTTGCTCCTCTCATTCTTCTTTTTGTGCCTGTCTTTGGACTGCACATGCCTTTATCTCTTTTCAAAGTCTGAATCCTGAATGGAGCTTTTGTGATCAAATTTCTTATGATCCACTCAATAAAAAGTGAGGCTTTACTAAGTGCCTTAAGCAGCACAGTTCTTGAGTCAACTAATCTTCAGAGTCTGATTCTCTAAGGTACTCTTGGAGACACTGTCAAAACACATGCTATCCCTCATGTTTAAGAGAAACTCATGGAAAGTGTTTAGAAATTGCCATCTTCTAATTTCTCCTTAAATCACAGTAACTCCAAAGTACATGAATATAGCCAGGCTGTTGCTGTCCCAAGGCTCTTGACTGCCATACATTTTAGTGTTTCTTTGTTATTGGGTTAGTACAGTACTGAAGACAGTGATGCCAGGTTTTAAAAACTGTAACAGAGAACCTAAAAAAGAAGTTCTTTAGCAAGTAAATCCACCCATATTTAAATAAGTTGTACAATAGGTGAGGATGATATTATGTCTTTCCATAATTATGCTGTTATCCCAGATTCTCCATGTACCTGTACAGAAAAACATGGTACCTGAGAGATACATCTGTGCCTGTGACTTCTGGTCACACCACTGTTTCTGGCAGACTTTGAGAGATTTCTGTCATACAGTTCTTGTAGATTTCCTGGCACAAGGTGTAAGTTGTTTTCAGCTAGCTTTACAATTTATTTTGTGTCTACAAGGCAGTACAAAGAGGTGAGGATCCTGAGCATCCAGCCTTTTGTTTTGGTTGTCTTTCTACTTCTGAGCTGGAACTAATGTGAAGTTGCCAGTCACAGGCAAAGCAGAGATTGAAAAGCCAACAGTGAAGAGTGACATAAAAGAAGAATTCTCAAAGCTGCTCAGAAAAGAAGCTGATTAGGGAAATGAGCCCCACAATTAAGGCCAGAAAGAAATATAAATGACAGGCAGAACACAGGGGACTAAAAGAGTGATCTTTAAAGAGAACTGAGGACAAAGACAACAGGGGAAAGAAGCAAAAACTAAACAGCTGCTGAAGAACAGAATTAGGGAAAGGAGTACATTTAAGTAAGTTTAAAACTTAGGACATAAAATCCATCTCTAAAAATATCAGAAAAGAGATGTTTTATAAGATGTAACAGAAACAGTTTCCAAATAATTTGATTTCTTAGCAGTTATTAATTAGGAAGGATATTGTTAAAAAGAAATTCTGGTCCTCACTACTGCCATATTTACCAGCAGAGCCAGAGCACTTTTAATTATAAATCTTAGTTTTGTTGTGTAGCAACTGTTGTACACTAAGTGCATTTCACTTGTGGGTGAGGATCATTTTCAAACACCAGGAAATACGAGAATCATGTCCAAATGTTACAGAGGAGCCTCATAGCAAAGCAAGAAGAAAGTATTTGTGTTAATTTGACATTAATATCTGGGCATATTAAAGTAGGAAGTTCTTTGCTTGGGAACATTTCCAGGCCAAATACAAACATTTCAACTCTCAAAATTCTAATCTTTTGCCTTACTTTCACCGATTGTTAAAAGCCCTGACTTTTGTTGAAGATATAGACTTACATCAATATATTCTAAGAGTAACCTTTACTTTGAAGACCCTGTCTGAGGCAGGAAATCAAAACATCTTGCTCATGAGTAACTGCAATACTTGACTTCTGCACAATTTTGCTATTTGTCCTCTGCTTTCTGAAATGCTGTCTAAACTCTTAGTCTGAGAATATCTAGAAAAATAGTACTTTTTCTATTTGTATGAAATTCCTTTCCATGAGGAATTTGACGTTTTGTATTAGGATTGTTGCCTTAAGGAAAGGGACAAAAAATTTTCCAAGACGACTTTATGTGGGTAAAGCAGACAAGTGTTCTTTTACTTATAGGGTTTTGGGGTACAGAATATAAAGGAGTATAAAAGA
>WBMV01006147.1:84616-109941 GCA_013396655.1 Campylorhamphus procurvoides
TTGGAGCTTCTCCAAGGTTGCTGGGCTTTGCTTTCTTGTTTTGACTAACATGGTATTTAGTTGTCTTACCTCTGATACATGTTTTCTTTGCACAGTGTTCCAGGTATTATCTGAACCTTAAGACAGCTAACACAGAGTTAGAGGTTGCCAGCTATGCTATATGTGAAAAACTACTAAGAAATATGACAATCTACAAATTCATGAAACCCCAAGACATCAGGATAAAATCTTCATTTTCGGATTCACCCAATGTTTCTGAGAGTTTTATAGTCTGGTTAATCTAAACTATGAAAGGTAACTCTCATGTGGAGAAAATTGGGCAATCTGTTAACTACTCATGAGTTTAAACCTGTATCTTTTACAGTCCTAATTTTTTTTTTCTCAGAGTCGCTTGGTGCTATGAAAAACAAAAGAGCAGAAAGGCTGAGAATTGGTTGCCCAATAAAGGTGGAGGAGGAGGGTATTGAGTGTGGCTAAGTACTGCAAGTTTCAGAAACTGCGTGGTGCTGTATGGTAGATGATACGGATCTGCGTGAGCAGCTTTGTTGAGAGAGTGTTATTTATCTTTCTTTTTCTAAAGTTGTGTAAGAGTAATTAGACTTAATTGCTTCATATTGCTTCATACTGGGTATTCTGAATTTGATAGGTTATAACTCGGGAGCATTTAACTCTGAAGCACTAGTGAATTACTGATGTGTATGTATGCATATGAAGCACAGATGATATTATACTTTGCTTGCTGTATTATACGCTTTAGTGGAAAAAACTTAAGATTGAAATGTAAAAAGAATGATGGAGACTAAATCAAAGATATGTTAACTATATACAACAATCAAATCAATTGTCTGTCTTTATTTTTTCCCTCCCAAATGCTTAGTTTGGCTTTTGTGTTTTTCATAGCTTGCGGACATGCATACTCAAAACAAGCAGAATAATGCTACTGATACTGAACGATTTTCTCTCTAACTCCTGCAATCTTTCAAGAAAAGAAAAAAATCAACAAACCTTCACTTGGTGTACATAGTCAAACAAGTGTTGCTTCTTTGAAAATCAGTAAACTTGAGCTAGGGAAATATTCCATAGAGAAGGAACAACAATACTTGTATTGAACAATACTTATTGTTCAATAAAACCAATAGCAATAAAGCATTTATGATATAATTTTGACACATACAGTAGATTCGCAGGAGTTAAGCATGATTACAACAAGCAGTGAAAGGAAGCTGCCATGAAGATAGTAATGGAGTGAGACAGACAGCTAAGGGAAAGTAGTGAAGCCCTAGACTCAACCATTTTCTTTGACATCATTTTACCTCTTTACCTTTTGTGCAGCACAAAAGACAGCTGCATCCAGCTCCGCTATTTTGTACATCCCTTCTTCCCTCTTTCCATCCTACTACTAGATACTTTTTAGACCAGTGGCTGCAAAATTTAGGCAGGCAACTTGTATGTCCAAGTTACTGCTCATGACAAGAAAGGTCTCGGATAACCTAAGCTGAAATAGTTGAGGTTTCTGAACATGTAATGTGTGTATTTGGATATTAATTGATATCAACCTTGAAGAAAAATATTGCAGCTGACTGCTCAGAGATATTTGCAATTTTTGTTTTAGGTACGTTTTAGTGTTAAGTTATTGAGATCCTTTTTTTTTTTTTTTGTGATTCTTAATTGACTGACTAGGGACCAACTCTTACCTGAGTTTTAAGCTAATTTCTGTTAGACTTATATTACTGCCATCTTAAAGAAGCCTTTAAAAGCTCTTCATGACAGAGTGAAGTTAGAATTCCACCACTACATGTACTACTCTTTGTAAATGCATGTTGCCTTTATGAAGACTACAGAACTGTCACTCTGCTTTGTGCAAAATAAATCAGCAGCTATTGAAAAAACTGCCAAGTTCATGGCAGGAAGTTTAAATTATTCAAGTCTTTTCAACAGCAGCTTGAAATGAGAATACCCAGATAACCAAGAGATCAATCAACATGCTAAAAAGCTACCTTGGTCTGCCAAAGGAAATTAGGTGGAAGAAAGCCTTATAAGCTCTGTCAAAATGACTTTGTCATAAGCAATACCAGAATAAGAGTATTCATTAAAAAAACTCCAACCAAACAACACCCTACATGCAGGGTGCTTTTTTTTATGGTATCTATCACTTTTTCATCTTGTCTTTCTATGCCCTAACATAGAAAATTAGGTCAAAGTAACACTTAGTATTTAGATATTGACTGCAATAATTTTTGCTGATTGCCAAATGAATGTCAAAAAGGACAATTATTCTTGTAGGTGCTATCTGAGTCAGTTATACCTTCAAATCATCTTGTACCAGTATCATTTCTTATTGTGTACACTGCATGGAAAATATATTGCTTTCAACTACAGGCAAAGTAGGGTGAAACAGTCTGTTGACTTTTTCTTCTCCTACAGAAAAAACATCCTTTAATTGGAGGACTTTTAAAAAGAAAATAAGACAAACAAGGGACAGAAAATATGAATGACCACTTCTCTGAATTATTCTCATATTTTCTTAAGGAACTGAATAGGCTTAATACTCAGAAATTTTTACCAAAACTTCAAAACCAGATGACAATGCAAATAAACAGCATTTATTTTTGAGACTGTTTTGTCTCAGACCTTGAGATACATCAAAAAGGACAGAATAAGATTGTTTATTTTTAGGGTATCATCAGCTGTAACGTTTCACCAAGTCTTAGACTTTTTGCTGAAATTTCAAATACCAACTGGAAATTAACCCATGTCAACAACTGACAAATGTTTTGACCACAAACAAATTCCAGGCAAGAAGAGATATATTCAAGTTGGCTTCTCCTCTGTCTTGCAAAAGACTATTTGGTTGACTGATAAGAATACAAAGTTCCAGTAGAAAGGGTGTAAATGATAGTTTTTGAACAAGCGTCAATGGCATTATAGTCCATATTGAAATATTTATAAATTTCTTTCACACAGTAAATTTACCCGGGTAAAGCTATTTAATTAAAAATAATCTTGGTCTTGGAAATAGCATTTTTGTGTGGAATGAAATTGGAAAGTGTATAGTGACTAGCTAGCTTTTAAAATTTATTATGAATATGACAGTCCTTCTTTCATGGTTAGATTAAGATGCAAAGTTACAGAAAAGAAGAGGAATAGCACAGAAAGTTGAAGTTATATAGGTGTATATCTGAAGGTTCTGGAACATACTCACAAGAAACTGCCATGCATGTTGCATGTTGTGGTCCTTTATTTCTATCAGAGTGAGCAGTGGGGAAGGGCAGCTGCATGAGAAGGAGAACATACTTTGACAAGTGAACATTCCAACATGTGGGGAAAAGATCTTCTACTCACTACGTGTCAAAGATATTTGCACACTGACATATAACGAAGAAGCATAATACTGAATACAGATGGTAAAAACTCATGCACTTCAAGAGTATGAAGTGATCTGGAAAAGCAGTAAAGGGTCATGGTACAAACTCTGAGAAAGGACAACAACCTCAGCAGGTGACACAGTCAGAGGCAAGTGCAAAATTGTTATGAATGATGCTTCTGAAGTCTGCAAAAATGCCAGATGACTTTTCTGAAGCTTACTGGTCTTGGCATCCACATGACTATCTGATCCACCATAGAAATGAGAGAAGAGAAGGGGCCATAGATTGTTTATACAGTTCTGCCCTACATTCAGTACAAATAGTATGTTATGTTTCCCTAAGGCTTTTCATCCAAACAAAAAGACCCATTTTAAATATATGAAACCCGTTAATTAAGACTTGATGTGTTTTACAAAGCAGGAAGTAGAAAAAATATAAAGCCAAAGCTGAGGCAAAGTATAAGAGCTGACACAGAGGCAACTGAATTCATCCTTCATTGCTCAGCATCTGTAAACCAAGATTATTCTTCAGGATGACTGAATAAGGGAGTTATATTCCCAGATTCTAAGAATCCAACTTAAAAATTTAGCCTATGTCATAAGCTCGGCTGTTTCACCTGTATTAAGATATGTATGTTATTATATATTTTGAAGCTATCAGGAAAAAACCCTAGTATTTATTTTCTTTAAGAATGGACATTTAAAATGAATTTATATTCACTTTAAAGAAATGTGCTTTAGATTCTTCTCCTTAGAATTGTGTCGTAACTATTATATTTGATTTAAAAGTAAGTGATAAAGTGATAAAGTTAAAGGAGAAAATAATTGCCTTCCAGTTATTGTTAAACTTCCAACAATTAGACTTCTAGAAGTTAAATGGCCAATCTAGGGATTTAATTTTTTTAATTACTTTAATTTTGTGATGAAGATTCAGACTTGGAGATTATATCCAAATATGCTTGTATTTGTCTTGTGGTTGTATTAATGATTCTTGAAGTCAAGGAAGATAGATGGTCAAAGTTAAGTTTAGTGGTACATTTATAAGTAAGGAGTGAAATTCAGTCTGGAAAAAGTGACTATGCATAATCCCTATTAATACTGAATGTGTATTTGTTCTAGAAAAGCCACTGGTATTGAATAAGGAAGACACAGGAACATAACAATACTGAAAAGTCTGAATTGATTGTGAATAACTTAGCAAAGAATACAAAGCTTTTACAACTCCTTGAAAATGTTATAGGCAAGATAAAATTCACCAAGGGTCTAATAGTCTGTTAAGTTTGATTTTTCTTCCATCAGTAATCTACATGCATGTGGGGTGAAATGTGATATTAATCGTACATCACATGACCCTGAATGAGCCATGAAGCATTTCAGCTGCCTGTCAAATCATTGTTATTTTCTGAGATGTGCGTAAGATGAGTGAAATTATGAGCATACACCAAAAAGTGTTGAAAACAAGAAGAGATGGTGTTGAGGGGACCTGTTCATTCTCAGAAAGGAAAATCTTAAGACAGTAAGTACAGAAAAGACTTTGAGTACCAGGAACACAACTGCTCTTAATGCATCTGAAAGAAATATAATGTTTATATGGTATATTTAGTAGATGTCAGAGCTAAAGTAACAGACACTCATGACAGCTGAAGAACTTTATGTGTAACCAGTGTGAAATTTGTGACATCTCTTCTCGTAAAATCCTGCAAAATAGTGGTGAGAGGAAAAAGGAAAAGGTTTTGCAGAAGCAAACCCAATATCAGGAGTGGTAAGTCACAGGAATAGTCTGAAAAAAAACCCCACAAAGAAATATAAGCTACCTATATGACTGCCAGGAGTAGAGAAACTGTATTCTAAACATAGATGACTAAGGAGGGACTCATTGAAAGCAGCCCTTTCAGAGTTAGTTACCTATAGCTTGCATATGCACAGTAAAAATGCTAGCTACAACTATAGCTACAAAATAGGAAAGAAATACCTAGTAGAGCAAAGAAGATTAATAACGCTAAGAATGAGACAGGATGTGTTAGGATTTTTTGGGTTTGTCCCTCTCTTCTTTGTTACAGAGAGAACAACAACAAAAATGCATCTCTGAGACAGATTTGTACCAAGTAAGATGGTGTTTCTTTCCTTGGGCCTGTTAGCACTACTGTCCCCTTTGAATAATTTATTTCTAAGAAAATTGTTTAAAAAATATTTTCTCCTTTCATCTTTGTTTCTGTGAGCTTTAGTTTATTGTTTTGTGCATGCACATACATCCAGTTCTGATTACAGTACAAGTTTTGACAGATGTCTTTATTATCTAGTGGAAGAGGACCTTTCCTGCAGGCATTGTTTTCTGTTAGTCTGTATTTGACAGAACTGCTGTGTATGTTGAATTCCTTTTGAAATGTTCTCTTGTGGGATTTCATGCTGTTATGTATCACGAATTGTACAGCTCTTTTAAAATCAATAAAATAAAAGATAAAGAAAACTGATAATACCTTGTTTAATCAAAAGAAATGTTAAGTTCATTTACCTTTCTACATACAGAAGTATTGTATGCAAGGTAGGGCTCTTAGATTTTTGCTTAAAACAAAATACAACTTTTATTTTCAAGTGTCAGGTTTTTATGAAAGACTTTTTTTTTAATGGCAAATGTTGCTAATTACACACTTTTAAGAAAAATAGCTTTTTGTGAAGCTTCTATGATTCCTCTTGATATGGTCAAAAGCAATTTGGTTCCTCAAAGATCTCTGTGTTTTGCTTTGGTAGATTTTGTATTATGCACTTTATGAAAAATTACCCTCAAATCTATCCTTGATCAAAATCAGAGGGGATGAGACATGTTTGAATAGAAACTATTTAAAAACAGAAACATTAGAGACAGGCAAAAAAAAGTATCTACTGAAGGAACTGTAAAAAAAACAAAAAAGAAGAAAAGTCCTCTGTTGTTGGAAGGTCTTTTTAAAGGTATATATATAGTAATGTGTCCTGAAGCATTTCTCAATATGTTGAAACCGATTTTAGAGAAGAGTTATAATTTATTCATGAACCTTAATAACTGAAAATCAAAGCTCCATATTTAGTGATACTGTATTATATTACTAAACTGTGGAAAAATAAAATGTTTGCAGATTTACTCATTGTGAGTTTTCTAGTAAAGGGAAGCTGTTAAGATGGCTTCCCCTTACTGAATGAAGATGTATAAGACTCTAGGTCGTCGCCACCATTTTCTAATTTCCCATCTAGGGATTCTGTAGAAGATGATTATACAAAACTAGATGACAGTTTGTAGCAGCTGGATACTACTTTCTGCAAATGACCTAGATAGAGTGGATGTGAAGGTGTTTGACTTGCATTGATGTCTCATTGAGTTCATGTTATGATGATAATTTTCAATGTCTATGGACTTCAAATTTGAAATAAGATATTCTATGACATCTGAATCCTTGCGGTATTCCTTCCTCTGTAAGAATAATGTGCATCAAAATTACTATTTGAGTAACAATACTTGATTGTAAAGTGCATGCTCATAACAATCAATATAAGTAATAGCTGTGTACAGACACTTTCCTACTGTGTTGTTGTTTAACACAGCATGGTGATTGCCAAGTGAAAACACACCATAACCTTACTCTTTTAATCCCCCAGCATGTTTTGATGTGATTAAATACAGCTATTCCTGATTCTGAATTCCACTTCAAGCCTGGCATGCTTGGTAAGATGAACACATGCTGAGGACGAGTCAATTCTAAACCAAACTGTTGTGTCCCTGAGCCTCAGGATTGTCTCTCTCTCTCTGAAAAAAAAAGCCCAAATGAAACCTAATCAACTAACCAACCAGAGAAAAAAACTCAACCAAAACCAATCCCATATAATCCCCAAACCTCTTTTTACCATTTGATGTAGCTGCATAATCCTTAGTCTTGGTATCTTTGTTTTTGAGAGCTAATGTAAACCAGCTTTACTAAGGCAGCTTTGCTCAGTACCGTCTCCTGTTCAGATTACAGTTCTCTCTTTCTGTGTAGCTGTTTTCAAGTGGTTAAGACAGAGTTTTGCCTTCAGTGACTATAAGCATTGCATGGGTAGAGGTGAAAAAATAAAAGAAGGGAAATGGTGGTGTGTTAGCATACACAAGATAAAACAATCAATAATAGACCAAGTATTTGACTTAAGAGAAGGCTTTGGGTTAGGAGTGATACTTATTGTAAGCCTTTTCCCATTTTTAATTTTGACTGTATGGATCTCTATTTATTGGTCAACATATTTTTCCTTTGATCTGTCACTTAAATTTGCAGGATTATTACACAGAATATCTATAGCTCAGGCTGTTAGAGTTTCAAACCTCCATTGGAATTACTTCCAAAAAGCTCAGAGCCAACGCCTTAGCGTCAGTAAAGATGGTTAACAAAGGACACAAAGGAAGTGCATATCCTGATGCTATCTGCCTTAGCCAGAGCCTTTTGTTTTGATCTCTCTCCAGGCTGAGAGGGGGAGAGAAGACAGGCTTGAGTGGGGGAAGGGATTGGTGTTTCTGGCTTTCTGTGCAGGTCAGGAGTTCAGCAGATCGGCGCAGAGGAGAGAGAACGGGGGCACAGTAGGTCTGGCATTGCTGGGGGACCAGAATTGTGTCTTTTGCTCTCTGGTTTTCACCAATCACCCTTGAATACCACAGAGACTTCTGTGAGGAAAAGAAACACACCTATTTTCTGCACTGCAGAGGCTGGGTTTCTGCTGCTCTTGTCATTGGACCCACAGCAACTGACCTGGCAACTGCGCTCCTGCCATTCCCCTGAGAGAGAGGCCAGCCAGCCGGGCGTGACATCGTCACCTGCTGTCCGTAAATATAACTGCAGCCCCTGAGAGAGTGAGCGGCCAGCGGTGGAGGTGCCACAGCGCCACCTCCTTTCCATAGATATAATTGCATTTCCCCTTTTTTTGGGGGTAGCCAGAAAGACCTTTTAACTATTTCCCTTGTCGTTTGGGGGTGGAGGGGTTTATTACAAACTGTTGTTGTTTGGTTCTTTTCTTGATATATATATATGTGTGTATTGTGGTTAAGAACTGTTATCCTTTTATTTATATATATTTTTTCCTAATTAAAGTTCTGTTTTCTAAATTTAAAGGAGAGGGATTATTTCTTGGCCAACACAGATATCTTAGTTCTCCCCTTGAACTAAGACACCAGGCCTTCACAGCCTTCAGTTTAGAAGGATAGATCTCCTTGTTAAAGTTTAAATTTTGCTTTATTTTATATCAGAAATTATAGAAAGAAATTCAGAAGCAGGTTAGGGACAAATGAGTAATGGATGTGTTCCTGTCCTAACTGAGCGGTAAAGGACACAGTACTGGATATCTGTTCTTTTGATGCTTTGCTTAAGCACCTGCACATCTTTCTTTATAGTTAAGGTAAAAATAGGTTATGTGAATATGAACTTTTTAAATGATGCAGTGCATAAGTGCAAGTATAATTTGTACAAGTCCTATAACTTTTAGTAGCACTATTTTTTTTTAAATATTCCTACTACATATGTGGTTTCTCTTCTCTTTATTTCTTATCTTTGCCTAATGCTAACAAAACCAGTCGAGCTTTTTCATGTCACCATTTTGAATAAAAAGAGAATTGTTTTTTTGACTGGCAGGGAATGTAGGTGTATATATGTTTCAAATGAAGTTTTCTTCAAATTCTAAACAGCTTTGTCATTACACAGTAGACATATGTCTCTGGATACATATGTACATATTTTTCCCAAAGGAATGGTATTAGTTTAATCCTTTATCAAAGGGGGTTCATGACCTTCATTAGTGGAATATCTCCTCTTCAGTGATTAGTATCTGGAGAGCTGTTTTGTGAAAAAGTGAATGAGGTATAGTTTTTAGACAAGTTATGGCAAAGTCATGTAAAGCAGTTATTTTTTTCACACGCATGATGTGGAACAGAGAGTGAGTTATTGGTGGTATAAAGGCTTTAAAACTGTAAAGCAAGACTGATTTGCTTTTTCTCTTTCCTTCATGATTGTATTACATATGGTCTGTGTTTTTCTCTAACAAAAAAGCCTGTTGATCTCCAAAGGAAAGAACTACATGACAGGGATACATAATTATTTTTTTTTTAAATTTATTTTCCCAAAGTTGTATTAGAAAAGATTTTGAAATGCAACCTTGCATTGGAAAACAAAATAAAAATGTTTTCTTGAGTTGGATTAGAGCTCTTCTTGTCAGATGATATAAATGCAGTTTGCTACAGGAGAGTTCAATGCAACCTACTCAAAAAACTATACGTGATTTTGAAGCACAGCAAAATTGAAAACAAAAAAATGGGGAGACTAAAATAATCACAAAAACATAACACCTCTCTTGTCATCTTGCTTTTGATAGTCACAACAAAAATGTAAGAAATTTGAAGCAGAAAATGCTTTGCTTTGAAGAGCTCCAGGCTGCTTCAAAATGTTTTTAGGGGTTGAAGTGAATACCTGTCTCGAGTACCTACAAGCAAGTTGGAAAATGTTTTTTTTGCTACTAGAAATGGATATGGGAACTTGGTATCTGTAAAGTAAGATATATGCAAGTATCCCCCAAAATGCCATGATAGTGGAAAGAATTCCAAAAGGTTTATTTGAAGGCAAGAACATGAAATACTTACAAAGCGATACTAGCTGTTCTTCCGTACCATGGGGCCTGAGAAAAAGGAAGACCTCCTGTTCATTCCTGAGCTTTATCAGCACCTCTGACCTCCCTTCCCCAAGCTCACTGCTGCCACCACGGCCTGTAACACTGTGAGGATTTATCTCTCCTCAGACAAGAGAGAGATCACAGCTTTTCTCTAGTATACAAAAGGACAAGGGAAAGAAAAACATCCAACTATTTATGAGAAAAGTCCTCTTAAGCTTCCTAAGTGAAAAACAAACCCTAACTTCTTGTTACAAATTCTTCCAAAAGGATACCTATTCCTACAGTACCATTTCAGCTGTTTCTCAGTTTTAAAGGTATATGTGACAGCTTTCAGTGAAGAGATGTGCTAACATTTTGTAAATGTCTTTTCCCTATTTGAGTCTTGGATGAGTGTGTGCTCTTTTGTGTACATGATAGGGGCTCATAGTTTATAACAGCCATAAAAGCTATTCATAGGCTAGGAAAGATGGTTTTCAACTCATGTTTGTTGGAAAGTTTCTTATCCAAGACTCCAGGATTATAATTGTAGTTATTTTCTCTGTATGAGAAAATTCTTGTGGTAGATTTACTTGGGGTTCTGTGTACATAGTGAAGCATGTATTAAGTTTAAATCTTGGAATATATGAAAACCTTTACTTATAAGACTTGAGCAGGAGACATAAAGATATTTGTTCTTATGTACACTGACACATTTAAAAAGAAAAGAAAACAAAAAAGAACTATTATTTTTCATTTCTATCTTCATTATTTTATGATCAATGGAATTTCCTGTATTTCAGATTTTGTTTCTTTAAAAAAATCCATACAACCATACATAGCTTACTCTAAATTATTTTAATACCAAAAGTTTGATTAAAGGTCCCACATGGTCATTGACCTGTAAAAATTTATTGTACCAATTAACCTGTCAAAATGGCATCAGTTCTGTCACACTATTATTTCTGGATATTCTGCTTGAAGCAACTTTCTGCAACACATGAAAAGCATAGACCTTTCAATTTTGATCCATCCTGGTTTAAAATATCTTTACTACATACAGTTCTTTCAATTGCTGTAATCAGTAATAGATGAAAAGGTGCAAAGAGAAGAGCTTACTCTTCTCTGCCAGTCCTATGAGAAAAAGGAAAAACCTTTGTATTTCAAGGAAAAGGTATGGGTACCTACCAGCAGATGCAGTTAAGAGGCTTGCTGATGATGAACTTAATGAAAAATTTTCCTTCAAATACCCAAAAAAGAGGTGCTTTGATTTCCAAATAGACTTTATTTTTGTTTTGTTATGATGGTTAGTTCATGTGGTTCTTACTTAACGTACTGACTATTTTGACTAACCAGTTCAAGCTGTACTGTGAGCTGACAAATCAATCTCTGCTGTATGTTATATAGATGGTGTCAATAGTCAACCTTCCTCAGTGACTTCTCTATGGCACCTTTGTGGTTAAATACCTTCATGTATTAACATGGTTTAGGTAAGGAAGAGTGGAATATCATGCAGAGGTTTGCTACTACAATACAGTATGCAGTGACAAGTTCTTGAGTGAATAGCAACATTGATCTAAGAATAATGTAGTTGCTGAATTTCCGAGGGATATATTGCCTCAGTGTTGAAAAATCACCTGTGTATTTTTTCCTTACAGATGTAGTAATTTATCCCTAAAACCTGTGGACTAGAAAATCATAACTAATCTAGAAAATCATAACTAATATGATTTTGGAGAGAAAGGAAAATGTGTTAGCAAATAGCTATCATTTAGAGACACTTAAAGTTGCAGAAAATAATAGAATCATTTATGTTGGAAAAGGCCTTTAAGATCAACAAGCCCAACCATTAGAATGCTGAAACTGAGTGGGATTATCTAAGCCACTGGAACACCTGAAAGTATACCGCATTTGGTCTGTCTTCAGATTCCTCCATCGGCTTACTGGGGACTTTTGTTTGCTTGTTTGTTTGTTTGTTTTCTAAGTACCTATGATTAATGTGATAACCCTATGTTCTGCCTAGTGGGTATTAACAAGTGGCAGATTGTGTTTCAGAGTTAGTTTTCCTCAGCAAGAACCACCCTCAGAGAAAGAAGTTCAGGCAAAGAGTTAATAAGGTTTGATGGCCTTTTGCACAGCACTTCACTCTTTATTATTCATCTAATTTATCTGAAATTGCATTTCATCTTCTTGGCATACAAAGACAAAGCTCTAATTTCCATGACAGCCTGCTCTAATATGCACAAATGGCAGTAGAGAAGAAAGAACAATCTGCTTTCACCTCCAGCAAATTAACTACAGAAGCAAAGAGCAGCACGAGCTGACTGTATTACAGTAGTTGTTTTGTGTGATGCTAGTTCAGATTTGTGAGAGATAGTTATAAAACAAAGTTTAATAAAGAGATATTCTTCTCAGCAGTTTTCTTCTTGGACTGCTCATCTGCCCTTCCCCTGCTGGACAAGGGCATTACAGTTCTGATGTTGTTGCCAGTGTGCAGAGTATAAGCTGAGAAGTTACATCCCAGTGAGTTCTAGAAGTTTTGAATGTGTGCCTCAGTGCCCAGGAAAACTTTTCTTCCTAGTGAATGGCCAAATTTGGTTTTGCAACAGAGACATATCTATACCTACTTGATATCTGCAGAACTCGAAGCAAGAGGACAGGATCCTTAGAAAGAGAAAAGGGTTTGGCAAGCAGTGCCAACCTTGTAGCAAGTGCAACCTCTGTGATCACTGGCACAGCAGGCAATAATGTCTGCTTGCTTGAATATGAATTAATCATATGCTGTGATGTAACACTGAGTGTGTGTTTGAAGTACATAAGCAAATGCAGAGCTTTGCATTTGATGTGGTTGTACACAGTAATGCCACTGGTTGCCACAGGGATCATTCAAGAAAATCACTAAATACTGTGTTTCGACCTCTCATACTGCCTTTGCTGGTTTCCCAGGTAGGCTGAATCTCTCTGTGTGATAGAGTTCAGAATGGCTTTTGCTGGATTACGTTTCTTTCTGTAGGACATTTTTATGAAGTTTTGGGGCACACTGAAGTGTTTAACACAGTGATACAACAGAAGTGATTTCTAATGTAAGGGAAGGGTGTTTTGCAGAGCTGATGGTCTTTAAAGGGTTGCAAAGCCTGCCCAGATACCAAATATTTTCTACTAATATTTCTGCCTTCCATCAATCTTAAACAGCATCTACATCTTTCCAAATCAATAAAAAATTATATCATCAAATCAGAGATGAGTTGGAAATCAGGATGATCTGTCATTCTATTCCAGATAGAGTTTGATTAATATATGTTTGTGTCCCCTTTTCCTTGTGGAGTTTGGCTTTGACAACAGCCATGTAGTCTGCATCCCTTGTCAGGTGCATATTGGTCTATATTTCAGACTGCATCATTTTGCCCAGAAAGTCCCTTCCCTGTGGTGTATTTCAAAGTCATGATAAGTTCCACTCTACTTAACAAGTCAGCAGGAGCTGCATAGGGGCAAATGCTGGATTTTGGCACTTGCTAATTGAAGAGGTTTGGAAAGCTTGCCTGTTTTTAGTGTTAACCTATTTGAGAACACACTCCGTGGCTGGCTACAGGGAGATTTATGGAGTTGTTTTAAAGACTGAAAACCCTATAATAAACATCCCATAAACCTTCAATTGTTTGAGACTGTAAATGAAATGACACTGCTTGTTTAGCTTTTCTATTTGAACAAGCCAAAGATTGCCTGTTCAGGCCAAATTTTATGTCTCAAAACTGTAGGATGTCAAAGCCAGTCATATATAAATTTCTTTCCATTAAAACTGCAACTCAGTTCACCCTGTTTATAATTATCATGATACGTGTCTCTTAATGGATCTTTCATTTTGTCAAGATATATTTGTAGGTTACTAATGAATGTTCCTCAGAGATACTGTTCACAGATACACACACGCAGTGCTCTGAAACTGATGAAAGTGCCAAGGTCAACTGCTAAGTGCTGCCAGAATTGTATAGTCTGTAGAGTGCCTAAATTCCAGCTGACCTTCCAAGTTCACAGTTCTTTTTCAGACACAAGGCAAGAAAAAGGGGGAAGGCCCCCCCAATCTAAAAAAAAAAAAAAACAAACAACCAAAATGTAAGTAAAAAACCAAAAAAAAAGCCCCCAAAGCAAAAACACAACACACCAACCAAAAAAACCCAAATCCAAACCAACAAAAAACCCCAAAAAACCAAAACCCCCCAACAATGACAAAAAATCCCCTCAAAACCCCTCAAAAAACCCAAACCAAAAGGAAAAACCTCAATCCCAAACAAAACCCAAACAAACAACAGCCACCACCACAAAAATCCTTGTTTACCTTTCTTTGCGCTTTCTTATCTACTTGGTCTGATATGGTTTTAAACCAAGGATATTGCCAAAAGAACTGCTACTGGTTTATGCTACAATAAAATATTGGCTACTCAAAATATTCATATATACAGTGAATTATGAACCACGGTAAGGCCCTCCTCCTAATGTCTGCTTTGACAAATGAATGTGGTATTTCATTCAACTCTGTATTGCAGGGATCTATGTGGGAAGATACTTTAATTCACCAAAGCTTTACTATAACTTGTAATGGAGGAAAAACAGACTATTGCTTGGGGGCTTTGGTATACAGTACAAAATATATTTTGTTGTGTATTTGTTTGATTCCCAAACCTTTTTATTGCCTTCAAATTTCTACTTTGGCAAAAGAAAAATAGTTTCAAAAGGTGATTTTGATAGAAAAACTTACAAAGACGATATGTTTGACAGTAATAATCTCTAGCAGATGAATAACCTCGTGGTTTAGCAAAGATGGTAGGATGAGAGATCTGGACATAGTCTTCGGTTTTGTTATTGGTGTAATCAGTGTCCTTCACATTGTAATAAACTTCTATTTGCTTTACTTATGGAGGACCAAAGTATTGCTGATTTTTATTATAGTTTATGTACTGCTAGAGATTTGATGGAAAACATTTACTGTTCTAAGTATTCCTGTAATTCTCTCTTTTTTCATCAAAGGATCCCTAACAGTGGAATTTTTTCCCCCAGAAAGCAGCCTGTTCTTAGGTACAGGATAGGACTGCAGGTGACACTGAATTATTGTTAGTTTGCCTTTTCTATATATTCCTGATATAGATCTGCCTATCAATTCTCTAGTTATGGGCCTCCTTGAAGTTATTGCTGCCAAAGACCACACAGCCTGTTGTTGTGGGTTTCACTGAGCCTGTTTCTGAGGTGCTGTCATGCTTCTGACAGAGTAGAGCTAGAGTGTTCAAAGCACAGGGTCTCAATCTTCTACCTCAATAATATTTTCACTGGAGATTTCAGTCCACAGGTATGTTGCCCTTGGTTTTGGCAGGGTTGGTTTTGTTTTTGGGTTTGTTTGTTTGGGGTTTTTTTCGTGCTTCAGAAAGGACAGGCAAGCTGAATTATTCTCAGCTGGTGAGCCACACAGATTAGGACAATATTCTTTAAATTATAGTATGTGTGTGCTATTTCATGGTTGAATGATCCAGGGTATGAAGAGGAATGCTTGCTAAGACAAATGCTGCTGTCAGATTCATCCGCTCAATATGGCAATGTTCTTGTTGAACTGCATGTTATAGAGAGTGGCTCTGGCATGGTCCATTGACTGTTCATCTGCCTTTCCTCATCTTTTAAAATTTGTTGCAGTTTACACTTTCGTGAAGAGATTTCTAGATACTTGTAGCAGTTACAATAACTTCCCTTGAAAGGTTTGTGAAAATGTTGCAGATGGAACGAAAAATGTGACACACTTTTCTCCACCCCGCGACAACTTCTTTATTCGTGGTTGAGAGTTCTGCTGTGACCAGTATGGCAGAGTTTCATTGTTCTGTTATACTCGTCAGTCAGAGGTGTTCAAAATCCCTAAAAAACACTGATTGAGATGTCCCCCAAATTCACGCCTGCACCTAACTTGGAATTTCTGCTCGTGGGAAACTTTGAACTCTAATCTGGGCCTGGATGTGGAAAGAGCTCTGAATAAATTTTCTGGTAGAACTGATTAGTTGAATTTTAGCAGCCTGTCTTTGGGGAGATTACACAAGGGAAGAAAATGTCTTTTCTCTTTGTGCTACATATACAAGAGCTGAACGAGGTACTCGTTAACAGAAGAGACAATAGTTCATAGAAATATCAAAATCCTTCATTTTCAATAAAATACTTACAATTAAGAAACTCATCACTATAAATCTAGCTTGGTAAAATACTTGCTGAGATAAACTGTGCTGGGCTTTCTTAAATGTCCTAAACTTGTCTTTCACAGTGGAACTTGATTTTCCAGATTTCAGACATGTTAAAAATTATCTTAGAGTGCGAGGTTGATCTCTTTCTCTCTTTGGTCTGTGGAAAATGTAGTACTTAACAGTGATTAAGTGATCTTGTCTTTAAAATGAAGTGTGAATTTGCTGAGAGCATTTCGCTGAGATGGTAGAACTGAGGGAACTTGGAGGAGACTCAGAAATAAGACGGATAACAGCAGTTACTGCAACTGTCCTAAAGTGAGCTTTAAGGGTGAAAAAGATAAAGCAAGGTGGAATATTTCCCGTTAAAGGCTTGAAATAAAAATGTCTGTTGGGAAAAAGATTGTATAACGAAAGACAGACACGTTATCTTTTTAAATACGGAGATGAAACTGTGGGCAAAACTGTGGCAGAAACTGTTCTGTGGCAGAACAATGGCGTAGTGTCATTAAGGCAGCAGGCTTTCTTATTTATCCAAGCCTTTGGTAGAATACCCTGGTTTGTGTCCAAAGTGGGAATCCAAATCTCTTGCATTTCTTTGACTTACTTTGCTCTCTTCAGCTTGTTCATTTAGGAGTGAGGTTTTGCTGAACTATGTATAGATCAGCCTAACAAAAATAAATGAATGCAAGGTGAGAGGGAAAGATACACTGAAAAAAAAAATAAAAGCACATAATGATAAGTATTGGAGACCAACTCTGCATTCTAATGTTGACAAATAACATATTGGAACAAGAAGCTAGGATTCCCGAGGAGAGGAATAAGGAATATAAATTTATTTTGATTTTCAGATGGTTTGTAAGAAGAAAGAGAAACAAATGCAAAACCTTTTTTTTTTCTTTTTTACTGATGTAAGTCCATATATCAAAGCCCAGCCTGCCTAAGCATGAAATCAGTCCAGCGATCAACCTTGCATTTCAGGGTGCCAATTCTAACCACTTGTCTTGCATGTACAGAGTCTCTTGTTAACAATACTGTTGTGATTGTGATCCATTTTCTAGTGGAGCATGATCAAAAACACCAACATGTACAAAAAGGTAGAGGTGACTCTTAGGCAAACTTTCTGCCATTTTCACCTCCAAAATGAACTCTGCCATTTCTGCTGAAGCAACAGTTCTGCCTTTCCATGCCACTTACACTTCAAAGATTGTAAATGCTTATGAGTTCCAGTTACATAAATAGTCCTTCTGAATGCAGAAAATTATTTGTGTATCTGAGCTATACAGTGTTCAGAACATTGGAACAATGCCATTTTGCTTTCAATGTTTCCAACAGTGCAGTCAATTTTTTTAAAATATGTGATCAGTTGTAATAAATTACTGAATACATATATAGGTGAAGAAAGTCATACATATAAATACACAGATTATCAGAAAGATATTGAAGACTCAGTAGAGTGTTTTAGAAGAACTTACATGAATTCATACAACACAGTACTGTAACTGAATTTAAAGTAAAATTATACATCAAATAAAAGGAAAATTAGTTTTGTGGATTTTTTTAGTGAATTAAATATTTGCTGCAGGGAGAAAAGAAGAACAAACAGATTTTATACATATGCACATGTATTTGCTATAAACCTGCCTTTGTAGCTAGATCTGAATCCGAGTGAAAATTAGAGAAGCTGCTTAAATGGGAGATAGAAGAAATTCGATGAAGGCAGAGAAGGAACAGGTCAAGGCTGATGATGGACTTAGACAACAAAAAAGCAGAAGAAAGAAATACTGTATTTTTTTTTACTTTTTTTCCTTCATGTAAAAATCTACTTTTTGATATTTAAATTGTCATTCTTTGTTTATACCTCTTTCCATTTTGCTTCTTTCTGACAGAGCTCAGAGACTGTGTGAAAAGGCTAGTTTCTGTAGTAGGTATTTGTCAGTTGCTGACTCCCTGGCTGTGGTAATAATCCAGTTAAATAATCCAGGGCCTACATGCGAAGTGGGATATGGCACCTTTTGTGAGGTTGACTATCAGCATTTTCCAATATTTTGTCTATTTTTTAGCCTGAAGTCTTGACTTGTCCTGCCTACTGCCTGTGTATAACTGTACATAATATTTTCCTGCTCAGCAGCTGTAACTTTTCTACCAAGTCTCTATTCCTGTGGGAGCATTTCTTAACACAGAGATGATGAAAGTTCACTTAGGTTTCTAAGTATATGTAGTATATGTTTTCTTTCTTGGTGAAATTCCCAGGCAAATTGGCAAGATTATTGTTAAACTAGGACTTTGCATTTATGAGAAAGCTTAATATGAACAGTGAAAGTGATATACATCAGCTCAGTATTCATCTCATATTTGCCAAAAAGCAGGCATAAAATTACTATTAGTCTCAATTAAAGATGTTGAAGTTTTCAACAATATTATCTTCATTGTTTCCCCATCACCACTGATGCAATATGCCATAAATATAAAACAAACAAACACTACTTTCCTTAGTCTTTTTCAACAATCTCATAAGTGACTCAGAAAAAAGTGTTTGCCTCTTCCAGGGTACATTATACATAAAAGTACTGTTTATGGTCTTAATATGATACTCCTGGAGATTCGTGCCATCTCTGATTATTTCATGTACATATTATGTTAGAATTTCTCCGGCTGAGCAAAAATTGCATAGATTTTCCAAAAAGAGCATGAAGTGAAGTATTTTGAAACTACTGTAACGGATATGCAAGAAGGAATTACTGAAACTGAACACTAAATATTTCTGTGGAGATTTCCTGACTTCTGAGTCTAACTCAGTGCTTTTCTGTGCTTTTGCAGCATTAAAGTGATGGTAGAAAAGTAATGACAGTATAGTTATTAGTATCTGCATTATACTTTTGGAATCCTTGATGGCCCATTAGCAGACATGAACCCTCAGGCTGGGTGTGAAGGTGCTGATGCCTCCCCGGAGAGGAGTTATCACAGCTCAGTCATTGGTGTGAAGACAGAAACATTCCCATGCCTCACAGTGTTCTTTAACACGCAGCTTGTAGCCTGAGGTATCAGGTGTGCCCTGAGAAGCTTCTGTCAACAATCCATTATAAGTGGTTCATCAGACATGACTTAGAGGGTGTAGAATACACAATTTTGGTTACACCCACACAGTGATAATTTGGTCCCAGCTGCTGTAACTAAGACATACAATTTTCTACCTTTTTTGTAACCCAGTCACATTATGTCAAAAAATCTTCATTTTCTTCTACTTAAAAGCTTGATCTCTGAGGCTTTCATATTTGACCCTATTTTTTGCCAATCCTTTTCTTTCATTTCCAGAGGCATTTATAACAGTTTTTTAAAAAAATAATTTCTTCAAGTATAAAAGCCAGAGTAAACAGGGTACCTTGGAAATTAATGAGATTCTTGGTCATTTGGCCCTGCAGGAACACTGGTTTCACTAACAGAAAAATTGATACAATATGACTTTATCTGCATTCACATACCAGAGGTCTGGTTCTCATATGCATACCCATATGCAAACCCAATGATATAACTTAGCCCAACTTCATTTGGCTTACCTCTGGTATACAATGGTGAAAGAAAAGAAAAATAAAAGTTTTGAGCTATGCACATTTTTTGTACAATTTTAGTGGTGGTTGTTGATGCAGAATTTGATCACAAATTTGATCAGAGTCAAATCACACACAAAGGTCTTGCATCCATAGTGAAACGGAAGTCTCTTTTAGCTTGAAAGATTTAATCTTGTAACTCTTTAAGAGATTGCTTTTCTAAACACTTGAAATATTTTCCTCACTGCCATTTTTTAGAGATGTTTCACATCATGAGTTGGAGACATTCAAAGTAGGAAAAAAGTATGTAAGAAATACTTTGCTTGAACTTTTATATCAAATCTAATTAAGCAGAAGAGTGTCTTCAACATGTGAAAGATTTTGAGAAAAAAAATAAAAGATCAGAATACCTTTGAACCTTGAGAATATTTTGATTAGATTCTGAACTTCAGAACAGGCAACTGCTGAATTTGCAATGGGCTAAGGGCAGTGCTTCAAACTAAAAGGTTCCCAAAGTTTTGTAAATTCAAACCTATAGTTTATAATTTGAAAGCATTATTACTTAATGCAATTCTAATACCAAGAAAAGGTGTCTCAATCTCAGTAAACAAGAGAGGTATGATCATCTAAAATAGTTTTTCTCTTTGATAGAGAGAAGATGCATTTCTCATTCAAATGTCAGCAGTCCTTTCTGTCCTATGCAGAGAAATTTTAATTCATGACTAAGTTTTCTGTTTGAAAAAGAAATCTGAATTATTATAATGGCCACTCTCATATTTTTCAGCAAGTTAATTTCTTCTAAAATGTGAATAATTTGCAAACTGCATTTATTTACATTTTCACAAGGAAGTTTGAAGCTTCCTGTGACCCTTATATGTAAGAAACTTCATGGATTCATGGCATCATAGAAGTTGTAAAAGATCCTTAAGACCATCGAGTCCAACAATTAACCCAGCATTGTGAAGTTCACTCTTAAACCAGGTGTGACATCTACACATATTTTAAATACCTCCAGGGATAGTGATTCTACCACTTACCCAGGCAGTCCATTCTAGTGCTTGATAACTGCTTTGGTGAAGAAATTTTTACTAGTATGCAATCTAAACCTTCCTTGGTGCAAACTGAGGCCATGTCCTCTCATTCTGTCACTTGTTACTTAGGAGAAAAGACCAACTCCCACCCTATTGAAAACTCCTTTCAGGTAGTTATAGGGACCAATAAGGACACCCGCGCCCCCCACCCCCACCGCCCCGACTCCTTTTGTCCAGGCTAAACGATCCCATCCCATTGTGCTCTTATGCTCCACACCCCTTCCCAGTTTTTTGCTGTTCTTTGGGCACACAAAATAGTACTTTCCTTTTCCTCATTCCATGCTTTCATTGATAGACTTATTTAACAAAGTCAGAAAGAATCCTGTTTTAATAACATTTAACTGCACAATATTATTCTTATGCCTGCCACATTCATAAGAATATAGACAGAAAATACATTCTGAGTTTTTTGAGTTTAAAGTTCTTTTATCCCCTCATCTTATCAATATTACATTTCAAAATTACACTGATGTGGATAAAAATCCAGTTATGTCTTGAGATATTTTTTTCTCTTTCTCACACTGACCTTAGAAATATTGCCTAAAAAATTTATTGTGTTTCTTCTCAAAAAGATAGAGTAATGAGGAGTACTTCCTGCCTTCTATTATTAGAGAAGAGAAAAAAATGATAGTCATGGTCTTTTTGATAATCATACCATCTTTTAAAAAGCCCAATCATGCTGCATGTGCCATTGAAGAATTTCACTTATGAAAACAAAACATTTGGCCAGGCTAAGGTTCACTGCTTTAGAAAAGTTTGAACAATACTAGTATTGTTCTTAACTATGTGATGAGTTAGAGATGATTTATCAAGAAAGGCTGTTTTAATTAGAATGAAAAACCCTTGACAAGAATATAGCTAAAGGAGATATTCATCCTTCAGCATCATGCACCCACCTGCCATAAGGTGAAAAAAAGTTCTTTTGTTTTTATACTCTGCAATGAAATTGCTGCTGGTATTGTGAGAGGTATTGTGATAATGTTAGAGGTGCTTGTAGGGTGGTGAATGTACACTTCCAGTTTCTTCACAGTGAACTGTATGAGCTGTGGTTGTTGGAAAAAAACTGTTGGTATGGACTTCTAGGACTCTGCTGCCCATGCTGTCAACAAATCTTCTTGCTATTGGAACACAGTGGGGCATTTTCCAGTGTTTTTACTTTTTTCTCCTATGCCTATGGGTTTTCTTACAGAATTGCCAACAATTTCTATATCGTGATACTCTCTAGTTGCTTTCTCTATGTCTTAAATCTCACCTAGTTCCAACACCCCTGCCATGGGCAGGGACACTTTCCACTAGACCAGGTTGCTCAAAGCCCCATCCATTGTGGCATTAAACACCTCCATGGATGAGGCATCTACAGCGTTTCTCTGCAACATATTACAGTGCCTCACCACCCTGGTGGCAAAGAATTTTTTCAAAATACCTAACATAAATCTACTGTCTTTTGGTGTCAAATCAAAAGGACTTCATCCTTGTCAAAAGTCCCACTCCAGTTTTCTTCTTCAGGAATTGGGAGATCACAGTAACGTTACCCTAGAACCTTTTCTTTTCCAGGCTGAATAATCCAAATTCTCTCAGCCTTTCCTTACAAGACAGGTGTTCTGACCCTCTGATCCAACCCTCTGCATCCCTCCTCTGGACTTTCTCCATAATGTTAGTGTCCTTCCCGTGCTGGGGACCCCAGAGCTGGATGAAGCACTCCAGGTGGGGTCTCACCAGACAGAGAGGCAGATCTCTTCCCTTGCCCTGCTGGCCATATTGCTTTGGATGCAAGCCAGTATACAGTTGGCTTTCTGGACTGTGTGAGCCGTTTATTGGGTCATGTCTAGCTTCTCACCCATGAGCACCCCCAAGTCCTTCTCATCAGAGTTGCTCTCAATTTCTTCATCCCCTAGTCTTTATTAATATGGAGTACTATAATGTTACAGCATTATAATGCTGTAACATTGCCTATGTCCAGTTACAGCATCTTGTACTTGGCCTCGTTGAACCTCATGATGTTCCCATGGGCACACTTCTCAAGCTTGTCCAGGTCCCTTTGGATGGCATTCCATCCCTCAAGTTGTCAACTGCACTATTCAGCTTGGTGTCATCTGCAAATTTTCTGAGGGTTCATCTGATGTCACTGTCTATGCCTTTGATAAGGACATTTTATACTGTTATACCTTGCAAAATACAAACTACAGTGCAAAAACCTGTAGCATCTTAAAAGGTACCTGCCCTCTGGTCCACAAACTGAGAAGCAAGAGATATAAATGGAACCTACTTGATGGTAACTGCAGCTTCAAGTGAGAAGAAACTGTTGTCACTGAGAGCATCCCACTAGAAACATTTTGTTGGCATGCAGTCTTCTTTTGGTAAAGCCGGGTGTTCTTCTAAGACAGTGAACTTGGCTATTTGAGACGGATCAGTGTGGTGGGAGAAGAGAGTGAATCTTTTGTTGGTCTGCTCGTAAAGCAATTAGACCAATCTTGCTCCTGCAGAAGCTCATTCTTTTAATCAATCTTGCAAATTATACCTAATGGAAGCCTTAGTATAGTAGCTTCTGTGCAGCCAATGTGTAATTCTACTCAATAAACAAACTGTAGTGACCTTTATTGCCTCAAGGGTATGGAAATTTAGAAGGAAATATGCCCCCCCAACCCTCAGCTGGTCCTCAGTTATCAGAAGATCTGGGTGTGGCTGGGCTTAATTTCTCATTATAGCCAATTTAGTGCCGCAAATCTGATCAAGTTCAAAAGAAGAACTTGTACAAGCACAGGTGCATTTTACCAATCCAGCACTATTGATCTGATCACATTCTCTGATTGCATTCAATAGGGACTTAGTACAATCCAGAATTCACTATTAGTGAATTCTTCATGAATAGTGAGGTTTATTGAAGCAACAAAAAAGCATATTCAGGATTGCCAATGACAAATCCACTAGCTACAGAGTACTAATTTGTATCACAACAGAAATTATGGTAAGAGATATTTTAACACTACTACAAATATATGAAAATGAACATTCTCGGGTGTGCTCCAATGCAGTTGGAAGTGTGAAACTCACCTAAGGGTGTCCTTTGAGGACAGGAGGAGAGACAGAGTCTGTCAATGGATCCCAAGCAGGCAGAGATGTTTCCCCCATCCAGAGATATTTTTCTCTGAAGGTTTTTTATCTCTTCCAGAGGTTTTTTCTCCCTCCTTCAGCCTTTTCTGCCCTCTTATACTATAAATTTTGGTGTGTGTCCCTAGGAGGTGGAACAATGACATATTATATGTGGCGTTTGGCGACTTTGGCCATGCACACATTGCACAACATATGTTCTCCTTCATTTGCACCCTGAGGGCTGTGTAAGTTAATGTTAATGGGCTTAATGGGGGTCTGGTTACTTTGGTTAAGATTTATAGTTGATAAAAGAAGTAGAATAAATACTTTGGTCCTCCATTTCCTGAGTCAAGAGTAAAGGCTTTGTGTGCATTGTTTCATTCTTAATGAACTAATTTATAATAAGGGTAGTTTTTCAGTGGTGAAGGGAGTGTGGCAATTGTCTGATACAGCAGTGAGATGCTTTTCTGCGCCTCACTGAAATAACATCAGGCTGAGAGACCTCCACTTCACTTCAGACAACATTAATTTTTAGGTGTTGTTCCAGGCAGAAGCAAGATAAAAAAGAGACTCAGCTCATGTTTTTCTCAATCAACCTCATCATTTTTTCACCATCTTAAACCAAGGTTGTACAATTCTAACCATTTACCACAGCATTCCCTGCTTGGCCTTAGCAATTCCATAGCTCAGTCCCATGTGAAGAAGATGTAAGACAAAGAGTTTTATGATGATAAAGGCACAGAGTACTTTGGCAGGCTCTACATCAGAAAGAAAAGCTCAGTATTTTCTCATGAGAATGCGAAATAAATTCCATTATATAAAATTCTTTCCATCTGTGTC
Source organism: Campylorhamphus procurvoides (assembly GCA_013396655.1). Taxonomy (NCBI): domain Eukaryota; kingdom Metazoa; phylum Chordata; class Aves; order Passeriformes; family Dendrocolaptidae; genus Campylorhamphus; species Campylorhamphus procurvoides. The sequence goes on from WBMV01006147.1 coordinate 109,380, forward strand.
ATGGGCTTTTATCAAAAATGTTAGGGGAAAAAATAATATCCTCTTTGACTATGTATGTATTCATGCTACCTGAATTCTCAGAAACAGCCTGTGGTGCTGTTAAAACACTCCATCTGTTTACAAGTTACAACAATTTTTAAAGACACAGATATGAATACATCTGTTCACAGACTGGATTATTCAGCCCGTCACTACTACTTTTTGCTGCTATAATTCATTCCATGTCAAGTTCATACTCACACTAATCAAAGATTCGTTTTCTACATTTGGGTTGTTGTAGGGAAATTAACAGGCCTGTGGATTTCTTTGCAGAGCAGGAGGAGTGTGGCCTTGGCCAGATTCTGTGTGCTCGTGAAGATAAACAGCTCGCAGGACTGTGAGAATGCAGGTGCAGCTGAAGACAAGCTTCACAGAGACAGTAGCTTTGTAGCTGTAGCCAATGAGTGATTGTTTATGTGTGTGAGCACCAGTAATGTTAATGCACGTACACTCAGAGAATACTATAATTGTAGAAACGCCATTAATAAACTGAGCTTTGTAGTTAATCCATATTGGATCGTCT
>WBMV01006148.1:1918-91936 GCA_013396655.1 Campylorhamphus procurvoides
CTGCAGCTTTTAGGATGTTGGATTTGTTTTGCCTCCTGGCTGCACTACTCCATAACCTAAGGCAAAACGCTTAGCTTTAAAAGGAAGAATATTACATTTCTAACCTCCCCCTTCATTAGTCACCAATAAAGATGGAGATAAGAATTAACAGCTCACGCTGCTTCCAAAATCTTGTATAAAAATAGATAAGTATGTCCCTTCTGGCAGTCTCCAAAATCTGCAAATTCCTCTTTCATCTCTCAGTTTCAACAGAAACAGACAGGTCCCATTCCCAAGACTTGTACCTCTGTCAGCTTCACAGACGAATCAATTTCGTATTCTCTTTCCCTAGAACCCATTTCCTTTCCATCCTCATTGATTGGATTGGTTTACATTTTCTCTTTTTGGCCCAAAGGAAATGCACTGGCGTGCAAAGTACATGTGATGAGAGCCCTGCCCACCCCCCTGCCCCAACCAGCCTCTCAGAAAGGCCTCAGGAGGTGTTATCTGCATGCACAGGACTCCACTGTCATGTTGGGGTACACCTTCAGAACCACATTTTTATTCTCATCAAAGAATAAGATACTAAGAGAAGACATTTTGTCAGGCACACAGCAGGGCTCAGGAATGCCAGGGACGACTCCGACTGCTCTCACGATGCTCTGGATGGTGGCGTGGTTGGATGGCTTCAGGGCCTGCAGGAGAAACAGGGCAGAAGGTGTTACTGCACCCACATTCCAAGGGACTCAGGAGTTCCTGAAGGAGGGCCCTGTGGGGACCCAGCAGTTGTGATATCTGTCTTCTCCTCCACCCTTTCCAGCTGCCACCGTAGCTGCCCTGAGCCAGCACCAGGGAATGCCAATCTGGGCTGGTTACTTTTTGGCTCCTGTCAGGACTTAAAGAATGCAGTTAATTATCTCAAAGCACTGTCAAAGAAGGAAATTCTCATAAGGTAAGCCACCACGACAGGACCCTGTGGTAAGAACAGATGGCAACAAGAGGAATCAGACCTCTTGTTTGGGTAACCTACCTGAACAAAGATTCCCACCCTGGAAAACTGTGAGAAAGGAAAGACCTAAATGAAGGTAAAGGTTTGAAATTCGCACACTGGACAAAATTCCACTGTGAAAGCTGTGGGAAAGAAAGGAACTGCTTACACCCCTGCCATCCCAGGTTGTGGGAACATCTGAGATGTCCCATGAATATCTGGAATAAAAGTGGTATCCCAGAAGCACAACTTTGGGACCCTCAGCACTGAGACCAGAAGAAGGAGCAGTGGGACATTGTTGGAGTCCATGTGCTGGTGATATCTTTTATCTTTTCACCTAATCTGCCTCTCTCATTCTCTCCCTCTCTCTCTTTCTACCTCATATTTACTGTTAGATAAAATCTGTACTATTGATGTCTTGTTTGCACCCTTAATTCAAGTAGAGTCATTTTTAATAACTGGACCCTAGCACCCTGGATGAGATTGTGCCTCTGCCATATTCAGCTCCAGCATCCTGCTGGGGACAGCCCTTCATGCTCCCTGGGATCTGCCTGCCCAAGGCATACCTGGAGGTCAAGGGGGTCTCCCTTGAGTGATTTCAGTTGCACATGGGCTGCCATTCAGTCATACAGCCAGTCTGGCTGGGAGGGAGGCTGTCCATGTGCTGGCAGGATCAGCAGGGGAGCCAAAGGAACACAGCACATGGGCTGGGAAGTTGGACTGATGGAGCATAAGTGTGTCAGGAAAAAACAACATGGGATAAAATGCACGAGAAGGAGAGAATGGAAGCACCTCAGGCCATGATGCCAACTGCTCCAGTCAGTGCTCACACAAGGCTTGGCTCTTTTGTCTGATGTAAAAAGGAACACACCTGGCTTTGCTCTGAACAAAAAGCAAATCTGACCAGTAAGAACTGTTTGGTAAAAAACCAGAATATATTAAGATGCTCATAAAAATATAAACAAGCACAGAGAAACAAAAAATACCAAGTTTTACCTCTGAACCACCAAACCCTTCCAGATCTAAGTACCTGTAGAAAAGATAAGTGGGCATGAAAGCAAGATGCAGCTTTTAGCCAGACTTTCAGTTTGCTTTTTAGAGCTGCTCCTACACACAGAACCTGGGAATCAACACAGCTCCCTGTGCTGCTCCATCACATGCCACAGCAAAAGAGATGGAACAAGGTCACTTGGGCCAAATGTACAATTTGCAGGTTTGCTGCAACAAGAGATGATTTGTTTCTGGGAAGAAAATCAGTCTTTCAGAGTTAGATATGTACCAACCTGAGGTGCTGGTCTCAATGACCTTGCAAGTAAAAAGCACAGGAATAACTGAGACTCAAACTCACTATACCATTCACGAAATGTTAGTACATTTAGTAGCATGTCTCCATTTGGCAGCTAATTTCAAGAAAGACATTTCTGTTGAACTGTCTTGAATTCAAGAGTATCTTTACTCCTCAGCAGCAGCAGCCAGGGATACAAAAACATGCCGTAGATTATCATACAGTTCCAATTTCTGTATCATTTCTGCCTGTAAAAGGCACTGAAAGCTCCGGTAGCACCCAGGCTTGTTTACTTACTCAGCTGCAGTGCAGAGTTCTCCACAGAAACAACTGGGAGCCAAACTGGTGTCCTGAGCCTGCTGATCACATGCCAGAAGGGTGAGACCCTATTTCCTGTAGCCAGTAGCACTGGAAATAAAATCAGGCCTCCAAATATGAAATGGAACATCATAAACCCTCTCCTCCAGATATGGAGTATGCACTGCCAAAATGCTCAATTGCACTGAACCCACTTCAAGCAAAGCAGCACCAAATGAATTTCAAGCATGGCCTCATCCATCAGCAGGAGCAGCCCAGACACATTCTGTCCTAAAAGAAGCCTCTCTGTTTGACATGACATGGGTCTCATCCAGGACAGAACATCTTCCTTACTGCCACAAGCCTGTGCTGAGCACTCTGCTCCAGCCCTTCAGACATACACACCCCCGAGGATGACTAGCTTTGGCACAATTCTGCCTCCACTGGCAGGAATTTAACTGTGGCCAGAGGAAAATCCAGGGGCGTGTGCTCGTAGGGAAACCCAAATTCCCCTGGGAGTACTGAACCACATAATACCCTGCACAAGGCAGGGCGAGTCAGGCCACTGCCTGTGGGCTGCCTACACTCCAGCCAGTACATGGCCAAGGAAGGCAGGCAGAGGTGCCCTTTTAGAAGGGAAGAAGCAAAGAGGCCAAGAGCAGCAGCAGGAGGGAATAAAGCCCCGCTGCCTCTGAACCTCCAAACCTGTAAGCGAGTCCTGCTGTGGTCAGGCTGCACCTGCTAAGCTCCTGCACTCTGGGGAAAGTGGCTGCCCTGTGGAATGTCACCACAGCTGGGTTAGGAGCATTCCTGATGGCCACAGTGCCTGCCTGGCCTGCCCTCTGTGCACAGCACATCCCCAGCACACGTGGGTCTGACAGCAGCAAACCACTTACTGGAACTGGGGAATGGGTAAGGGCAGAAAACCTGGAGGTGAGAAGTGGGGGGCACATCTATTCTTAATTACCCAACAGGTTGTCAAGTCTAAGAGCTCACCCTCAGCCAGGAAACATTAGGCACAGATTAGTCTGTGAGTGTCTGATGGCCAGAGAATCGTTTTACAAACATGGTCTTAGTGGTAGCACCAGGCATTAGGCATCACTCAAGAATAACACCCAGCTCTAAAGGCACCTCTGTATGTAACTTAGCCTTCCCTTCTGTTTGGAAAACAAGGTCACCGTCTTTTGTGATTAAAAGAGTGCGAGAAACGAGCCATTTGAATTCCAACAATGGCCCACAATCTCCCAATGGCTTTCAGGGGACCCAGCTCACAGTGGGGATCAGTAAGGTGCTCTCTTAACATTTCTAATCTCCACACTCACTCACCGGGGGGGTTCGACAGAGCACCATTTCCAGAAACAAAGCAAAAGGCACATTGCAATGTATTCTGAGGCAATAACACTATCTTTTCCTGTTCCCTGTCATTTCTTCCCTTGATTTGAAACTTGAAAGCCTGCCATTGCAGCTGGAGGGAGTCAGGCCAGCCATCTCCTCCTTCAAGGAGAGGCTCCTGCCTTCCTCAGCTGCTTTCTCTGGGCTCCATCCCCTTTGGCACAGTTCATCCTCCCTTGGTTCCTTAAGCCACTGAAATGCCACATCTATTTCAGAACTAACTGCTCAGGCTTTACTGTGGCAGGAATAGTGACTCTGGAATGTGATTCTGCAGTGAGTCCAAGAGCCCCACCTTCATTGATGATTCCTGCAGGCAGTACTCACCCATACCCCTCATTTTAGGCCAGCCCCGAAAGCCACATCCTACTCTCAAGTTTTGGGAGCCTCCAGGGACTCAGTCCATGCTGCTAAGAATGGCACAGGACATTTGAAGCCGAGTTCATCCACCTAGGTCATAAGGCTGGGAGCACATCAGCCTTTTGAGCTACTCACATGCAGAACTCCTAGAAACCAGAGGACATTTGGAAAGTCAACAGCCCAGAATCCATTGATTTTGGATCCCCTTGGTCTGCCATAGAAGTGACTCTTCTGTTTGCAGGTATCCCAACCACCACTGCAGCTGGCAGGGAGCTCTCTGCCCTTGTGACAGCCCTACCTCACAAGGCACACACTTTTCCTAGAGGGTCTGGCAGCACAGGCTCCTTTGGGGCACAACAACTGCTGCCTAGTAAGTCATTTTCCGGATCTGGCTCATATTCTGTTTATTAAACAGGTTAATAACAGGCTCACACATCATAAGCACCACTCAGGAAATGTTTTATGGCAACTTGGGCTCTGGACAAAAAACTAATACCAAGTCATATTTTTTTTAATTCCCTTTGCAAGCCTGGCTTGTTACTAGATGTTCTAACCACTGCCCCTTGCAGCATGAGACAAAGATACCACTTACATACTAGACCCAAACACATAATGGGACGAGCTGCCTTTACTGCCACAGGAAAGAAAATGCAGTTTACAGGAAGAGACAGTGCAAAAGAATCAATAAAACCCGTACCTTTGGAATAGGAAACTGGCACTCTCCTGAGCAGTAATAGGCATCAAAGGACTTAGGGGAAATAATCCACTCGCTCCAGCCAATGTCTGCAAAGTCCACCTTGAGATAGCGCCGGGCACAGTACCTTGGCTCATTCCACTGCCTCCTTCTCGCCTTCTTCAGCGTCTGCTCATCGAACTGCAGAGTCTGGCTCTTCTGAGGGTGATTCTTCCTCTGCTTTTTCCTACTTTTGGCCCTCTCTGCCAACTGTGGCTGGAAGGCTTTGTAGGGTGTTCTGTCCCCCCATCTGTCCTTCTCCCCGTACCGATCCTCGGCTCCCGGCAGCTCGTTGTTCTGCAGTGGCAACAGGATGTTTGTGGAGCGTCTCCTCCGCTGCCTCCCCAGGCTGCCCCTCCCGTGTCTCTCAGCCTTGGGAAAGGCTCCTGCCAAAGGATGACGGTGTCCTCGCAACGTTGAGACAACACTCTCTGGCTCTGAGATGGCAGAATCATTGGCATAAATCAGGATGTAGGGTTCACAGCAAGAGGATGCCCTGTCCCAGGGGTGATGGCCACTCAGAGCCATTCTGACACCGATCAGCAGCTCATTGTTTTGCTTTGCTTCATGCAGGAGCTGCGTGATATCCTTCCACTGCCAGGCAAGGGTGTCCTGGGAAGCAGTGGAGACATTTATCAGGAAATGTCCCAGGCTCCGAGTCTGGTTCCCAGCAGAGGGAAAGGTCCACACTGAGAGACATATCTGAATGTCAGGTCTCCTGTGCCTGTGATGGGAGCAGCCACTGGACTGGGAACAGTTCCACTTGGTGTGCAGCAAGTCACCAATGTAATAATACACTGAAGCTGACAGGACATTTTCAGACTCTGTGAGCGACGTCAAGTTAAAAACATACATTTCCTGGCCTCCCGGTGTCCCTAAAGAAATAAATACTTAGATAAGGATATGGACATTTACAAAAGCCATTGAGAAGACACACAGGCTAGTCTGACAGTCTTCTGGCCAAGTCAGAATCATGCCTGAAGCTTCCCTCGAGAATAATCAATGACACAGGGTACATTAAGTCTTTCCACCTAGGACACTTCTTCAGTTTTCATGCCAGAGGTAGAAGGTAGTTACTAATCCAGCTGAAGGCAGGCAGACCATACCAGAGCATCCCTGATAACCAAAAGCAAGCCAACCCAAAATCAGACTGGGGGTGGTGGGAGTGGCACACCCCCTCGCCTCTGTGCAGAGACAAACAAGCCAAGCACAACCCTGTTTCACAGCTGGGATGTGCCCATACCAACTAGGAGGGATGTGGGGGACAGTGTGGTTTCCACAGCTGTGAAATTTGGGAAGTCAATCCAGCCACAGGTATGATGCCCAAACCCAGGGAGAGGCTCCTGACGCAGGCTGGGCTGGGAAAGAGATGGAGGACTACTTTAAACCCCACAGAGGGCAACAGAAAGGCTTTGGGGGAAGATTTAGTTTTTGTTTTAAGATGTCTTGGTTGGACTGCAGTTATGTCCATCCTTCAGAAAGAGAGAAATACAGACCCAAATGTTAAGCTGTAAACCCAGGCTGCACAGAAAAGTCATATATAGTATAGCTAAAGGACATTCTGCAGCACCCCAAGGGGCTGGAAATGGCCCAATGCATTAGGAAAACAAGGGGGTGCAGAATTAAATGCTTTTTTGACACCATGGCATGTCAAAGCCCTCTCTGGAGGCCAGAAAGAAGTTACAGTTTACAGAATTTTGCAAGAGAGTATCTCTCTTTTTTCTTCTTTTTTATTTTTTCATTCCAAGCAGTGACAAGCATAGAGATGGCCACGGACTAGGGAAGGACAGCCTCACCTCTCTCACCCTTAAAACAGTGGGGGAAGTCCTGCTCATGTTCTGGGTAACATTCTCTGTAATATCCCAACCACTGATCCCAACCATGTGATGCCATTCAGGTAAGTCCAACAAAAGCCCATATTCTCCCTGTCTGCCCCATTCCCCCTACAACAATTCCAGAATCCTCCTCTCCTAAACATTTTTTTGTCATGAATATTTCAACTGATACATTAAAAACGCAAGAACCAGTCCCACTAGAAAGGTAGAATCCAACATCTCAGATGCATTGCTTCATGGAATTATGGAAAAAACAACATACACTTTCCTCAGTGAAACAGAATCAAATCAGTGAAAAAGCCAAATCATTTCCAGAAGACACCCTCGTTTACACATTCAAGCCAACCTGATGGTAGGGCACAGAGTTAAGTTCCCAAGAACTGCAAACTTATGTACCAAACCCATCCAACTTCCAGCTATTCCTTATGCCCAGGGAGCTAGACTTTCTTCAAATTTGATCCTGCTTTTAATTCCTCAAATGAAAACTGGCTGAAGATTATCCTTGTGCTAAGCACACATGAGAACCTGACCTCTGCTTCGTTTATGAGCACTAATGGAGTAAGGTTAATACAGAGTTTGGCAGAGCACATCAGCCTTGGAAACCAGAATTTATGGTGTCTCATGAGCACCTGTCAAAGAAGTTATTATTTAAATCATTGCTGTAAGTTGAATGACAAGTTTGGATTTGGTTTTTGCTGAGAATTCCACTTAACAAATCCTGCCTTTTCTGAAGTGTAATATAGTAGCAGAAAACAAAACAAGCTGCTTTTCTTTATAAGGAAATTCTACATAGCATGGGACAGACACAGGAGGAATCTACAGTTTTGGTTAAAACCCAAACTCCAGCAGCCACTCCCAGCCTGTAACTCCATGTCAAGAGAAAGTATCTGCAGTAGATGGTGCTATTTTCCTACAAAATGACCTCCAACTCCAGCAGCTCACAAAATCATCTGGTGACCAGCACAGCCATCCATGGATTGAACAGGTTAAGTCTCAAAAAACCCAACTGCATGACCTAGGTTTCCACCACAACTTGGGAATATTGTGTTGAGTAGGTCCTTTGTGAGACCAGGGTACCAGACGTGAGCAATGCACTGAAATAAGCATTTCCCAGGCTAGAAATCACCCCTAAAAATTGCACACATGCCAATGAAGATTCAGCTTTAAAAATCTACAAATGCACCCTTTCCTCAGGAAACTTTCCTTTCATTTAAATGAAACTTTGCCCTTGAGCTCCAAGGACAGACTCTGCTGGAAATCTTTCTCAAGTATAAGATTTAGAAGAAACAAGCAAAGAAAACAGTATGTGTGACAGAGCTATATGCTGCTCCCTTCCAGACACCATGAGGCCAGATGTTAACAGCAATCTCTGCTCCCCTCCACCAGATTTGCTGCCAGCCCAAGGAGGAGCTTTTGAGAGCAAGCTGTGTGCATGACAGAGCTCTTTTAGACTGCAATAGGCAGGACACAGCATCACTGCACCCTTAGCATGGCCTGCTTTTACAGGGTCACGCAGTGAAGTGGCTGCCACGAGCAATGGGGAGGACATCCCAGTGCTTGCATTCCCTTAGAACATCATTTGGAAGCTGTGCCCAGTGACACAGACAGGTGCAAGTGTGCATTCACCTGTGCCATTGCCCAAACCAAACCCAGAGCCCAGAGGCACCACGGCAAAGCTTGGGTTGGGGCAGCACCACTTCCCAGTTTCCTGCACTGCACAAGTGACAACAGGGCTCTCCACAGGGGGTGGAAGGGCCAGTACAGTCATCAATAAGTTGGAACGAGTCTGTTAACATGTGGTGTGTTTATCTTTATAGAGGATGCCCTGACACTTTTATAGACTGCCAAATTCATCCCAAGGGGGAAAAAGGATGCAGCAATGAGAATTATTTAGTTACACAATCACCATGAGCCATCCTTTAAATGAGATGTTAAAGTGGTGCCCTCGTGCTAGGGCACAATTAAGAACACATCAGTGTTTCCTTTGTAAAACTTTGTTTTCATGGGTTCACAGCCCCGCTACAAAAGTTGACTCAGAGCTGGAAATACGAACAATTCATGACCAGGAACACAAATTTGGAAGCCAGATTTCCTCTTTTCTCCCACCTTCACTCTCACTCGACTGCTGCTTTCCAGTAACCAATTTGTGTACTGTGCAAAAGAAGAATATAGGATGTGGCTCTCTCTTTTGAAAGAGCATAGGACCCAGCACCAAACTGGTTTTACTAATTCTTTTAGCAAAGCAGGTCAGGTCACATCAGCTAAAAACTTTTTATAAACCAGCAGTAAGTTCACGACTTTGATCAAAACTATCAGCTACTCAAATAAAGAACTCTTCTAGAAGCTGCAATGCTGCACACTCAGGATCTAGCTTACATGTGGATTTCATGATATGAAAACCCCAAATCTGCACATTGCACACGTAAGTGTGCTGCACAGTGGGCACAGGAACTGTCCTCTATATATTTTAAGCAGAAAGACCACAGCAAGTATGAAAACTAAACACACCACCTAACAACACACCACCTAAATTCAGAAAAGCACAAGCCAAGCAAGTTAAGGGAGAGCATCCACAGAGCACACAAAGCTGGGCAGGGAAAGAGCCAGCTGCATTCCCCTCGTAGCCACGACTCATTCCACTGCAGCTGGTGGCAGCAGGCTGCTTGTGTGAAAACCAAACTGTGCCCAGCCTGGCTCTTTGAGGCCAGAGCTCTTTGTGCTGGAGCAACAGGCTCTAGATAAACTCTGACTGGCTGGGCACTGGGTTCACAGGTCACCCACATGCACAGCACCACTCCCAAACAGGTGCTGACAGAAGCCAGAAAATTCAACTTCTGGGTCTGGTCCTGGGTCCATCTGCCCAAATCACAGCTTAATGCTTTTCAAGTTCCTTTTCAAGTGCCTAAAAACTACCAGGGTGCTGCTGCTTGCATTTTATTTATAGGGGTACAGCCAAAAAACCCAAACCAAAATCCAGCCAAAACAAAAAAAAACCCCACACTCTCACCATCTCCTGAGTGAATGCTTTTACCCCTCCCTGCAAAGGACCCCTGATGTTGCAGCACTCTGAGGGGCCAGTGTTTGGCCTGGACTGGTTCCTGCAGGCTGAGGGCAGCTGCTTAGGTGCTGCCTGCCCAGTGCAGCGTTCCCTTCTCCCAGTTTGCGTGGGCCCTTCACACCACAATAAAGCAAAGACAGGCTTTTGGAAAGGGAGGAGGACATACCTTTCACACCACAAGAATTGGCCCAAGGGCAGGTGTAATACCTGAAATTGCTTGAAATTCAGTCAATAAAAAAGAGTTTAAAGTAATTTCTCTTACTAAAACATCATTAGAGAGACCTTCCAATTCAAGTCAAGTTTTTTTAATGACTCATTTGCAAGACATGTTCCTTAAGCGATGTGAGGATTAAAAGTGCTTTCAGAAGCAAACCTAGTCTGCTTTTGAGGCTTTTATCTTTCTGCTCTCTTTTATTTTTTCAGGCTGTATCTGTGCTCCTGAGCCTGGGCAGCCACCAGCACACCTCCAAAGGAAGGGCTGGAGGTAAGCAGGTTTCTGCCAACCAGAGGTCAGGTCACAGTTTCAGAGTTCCCTTGCCAGAATCCTCTGAGCATCCCACTCTAACACCAAAAGGGATGACAACCACTCACTGCTGTGGCACCTGAAGGTACCTGCAAGAACTGGAAAAGCCCTGCCCGAAGCAACACAAAGGCTGCTGCTGTCATCCCAGAAATGTCCTACAATAATGACAAGAGCTGTCCCAAAAATCATGAGCAGAACATCCCTTGGCTCAGATACACAGAAACAAATTAGAGCGGTGACGTCCATGAGAGACAAAGGTGTAACTAAATGCCCCATTAAAGAGGGACATCCTTCATTCACTCCTCTGGGTTTGGGGCCTGGGGTTTCTTTCCAGCTTTGCCACAGCCCGCAAAGGTTCCTCTTTTGAGCAATTAACAGTTATGTTGTGAGAGGATTTAGCAAGGTTAATGAAAAACAAATTGGCCCAAATAGATGATGGCATGAACATTCATCAAAATCAAAGTCTAAAACCCCCAGACCAAGCAAGCAAACACTGATACTCCAACCTAGTCATGAAATCTGGTGCACACAAGACTTCAGGGCAGCATGGCATGGAAGTCTCAGAGGTGCCACACAGGGCTGAAGCTCTCATGCCTTCCCCCTGGGAGGATTGAGCCACAGAAAGAGAAACTTACATTTCAAACTTTTCAGGATGCTTAATTTGATTAAGTGGTCTTAGTCATTTTTTGTTGGCTACAAGGCTGCAGCTGCCATGTGTGACACCACTCTTCTTTGACTAGAAACAGGGACGACTTTCAACAAATCCTACAAGCTCTTGGTCTCATCAAAAACACTCCATCTTACAGAGCCTCAAAACATTTGCCTTGTGAGTTACCTGGAAGATCCTGGAAAGGCCTTTCCCATGTGCCACAGAAGAACCTGAAGCTCTGCAGAGGAAAAGTGAGGGCAGAAGGGTTCCACAGCCACATTTGAGAGCTGTGTTTCAGAAAAGCAACAGTTTCTCTGCTGAAAATGCCAGCTAAAATTGCAATGTTAAACTGAAAATGACACCACTAAAAATTGGCTTCAAGGCCTCTTGATGCAGATGCAGGAAAAATGGGCAGATTCTTGGAGAACTTCTGCTCATGGCACCACAAAAAACTGAGTCCTGAGGGGGCCACCAGCAGGGATGGTAAAACAGGAAGGAGTACCACAACACAATGTATTAAATTAACTGATGCAGTCCCATTAAGGGCAAGGGGAAGCCCGAGTGAGATTGAAATTTGAAACCAAAAAGGGCAAAAATTAAGGTAGAGGATCTGGAGAGGAAGTGTCTCAAAAGGGGAATAGTGGTGGACATGTCATTTTCATCTCAGGGCTGGCCAGACACTCAGGCACAAGGAAGAAGTAAAAACCAGAAAAAGCCTTTCCACTCCACCCACTGCCCCGAGGAACATTGGATCTAAGGGTTCTCTGGAAATGTGCTTTTCTGCCATCAGTAACCACACAAAATGAGCTGCTGCTGCTGCTGCTGCCGACAGCAAGAGAAAGACAATGGCTAAAGGGTTAAATCTTTTGCATAAATACTTAAAGCATCAAAAACCTTACAACCAATTTATTGCTTTGGCATTTGATCTGCAGAAGGAAAAGGAAAGGGATTAGTGAGCAGTGTTTACAGGACTGCTGGCACCCAATGTCAAGTGAAAGTATAAATATAGTCAGAAATACCACAGAGATAGACTTAAACCAACAGCCTTCTAAGTTTAGAACAATATATGATTTGAATTGGATATGTGTAAAGGGGCAAATATTGCCCTGCTTGGATTATTAGCACTCCTCCCTTTTTTTTGGGGGGTGGGAGGAATATTACACCTTTCCCTCTTTTGGTTAAGGAAGTTGCTTGCTTCAGAAGAAAGTAATGTAGGTTAGACTTCATATAGCAAATAAGTCATGTTAGAAAGGCCAGAGAGTTCCCCTGCAGGAGCAGCAGCCGGGGAATCTCAGCTCTTCGTCCTCCAAACCATGGATGTTTACACCTCTGAGGCCTCTCCTGTGGGCAGAAATACTTGCAGAAGCACATGATGGAGAGCACTTACAGGGCTGAACCTTAAGACACCAAAAAGTCACTCAATTCCTCATGGTATTTGATCTCTGTGCAGAGATCAATTGCCTTTAGAAAGGCAGAAGTAATGACCCACAAAGAAACTTAAAGAAAGTCTGGCACCCAGCATTCTTTCCAGGGAGAGGACAGAATCGAGACAGGTCACTGAAACTCCCAGACAACTCCTGGTTCACTGGTAGATGCTTGTCCATGAAAAAGCCACTGGGTCAGTCCCCTGGTGTAATAAAAAGCAAGAGACTGGCAAATGGGGCTGCTGTGTGTGGCAGGACGGCTGTCGTACGTGCTCCAAGGGTTTGGGATGCAGTGGATTTGGAAAGGACATTCCAGTGATAGTAACTTTTGGGTTCTGGCAATTCCACTTAGCCCTTGTGGAACTCAGATGGACAAAAAGCAGAACAGAGCAAGGGGATGCAGTGCCAAGCCAGTGACATCTTCCCTTTCTGCTAGGACACAGCTCTTTTGGGATGCTGGCATGTTAAACACCACTCCTGGCCCATTGCAGAAATGATTTTCCATTTTCACCAATCTATCTTTGCATGCCAGTCTGTAATCACAGAGGTACCCAAGTGCCACTGCCACAGATGCCAAGATGCAGTATTTACCATGCTCCAATCATGCTCTGACTGAACTCATCTGTCGCTGCCACTAATTGCCAATACCATCACCCCTTCTCCATGTGAGAACGCTGCAGACAGTCTGCAGGGTCACTAAACCATGCCCTGGTCCCAGCAAGTGCAAATCTGCCCTTGGTTCAACAGAAGCTACAGATGCAAAACACCACGAACAGCAGGCTCGGGAGACAATGCATTAGTTACTCCACCTCCCTCATACCGTACTGTATGGCAGCTCTGCTACAGGCAGAGCTGGGGCAGCAAGGCAACAACTAAAATACCTGACATAAATAGAATATCTTAACGCAAACAGAATATCTTAAAATACACGACAGTAAATAGAATAGCTTAAAATACACAACAGTAAATAGAATATCTTAAAACACACAACAGTCCCCGCAGGACGAGATACTTCTCCAACCCTTTCCCATCCCCTTCCCTCCACCGAGCATCCCGGGCACCACCCCTGCCATGCTCTGACAGGTAGTTTTAGGGGCACGGCCCGGCCCCGGACGAGGTGTTTGACCACCCCATGGCCGATCCCTGTCCCATCCTACTCACCTGGGGGCAGCGGGCGGAACCCCCGCACCGTGTTGCCCCTGCGGAGCGGCGGTGCCGGCGGGTCCCGCGTCCCTCGGTACTGCTCGTAGAGCCGCAGCATGTGCTCCGCCACCCCGTGTGCCGCCGGCAGCCTCCCCGCAGGACCATCCTCATCCTCCTCCTCACCGACGGCTCGCCCCGCCGCTCCCCGGTGCCGCAGCCCGGCCCGGCACGGTCCCAGCGCATCCCCCAGAGCCAGGCACAGGCATCCCCAGCCCAGGCAAAGGCACAGCATCCAGCGGGACCGCATCGCCACCCCACCCGCACAGCCCGCACAGCGGAGCCCGGGGAGAGCCGCGGACGGCGCGTCCCCTTCCTGGGGAACGGGAAAACGAGGGGAAAAACGCTAAAAAGCGGGGCGGAGGAAATCCTCCCGGTGTGAACCGGCCGCCCGCCCTCCTTTCCTGGCGTGGAGAGAGGGGATTTTATCCTCGGCAGCGCAGGTTGTGGCCGGGAGGGAGGCGGCGGTGCTGCCAACGGGGAGAACTGGGGGCGAACTGGGGGGAGCCGCCACCCCGGCGAAGAGCAGCGAGGGGATGCGGGGAAGGCAGGCTCTGGAAGCTCCATGCCCCCTGGGCGGACGGGGAATGAGGCGGGGGACGCTCCCCCTGCCCGCCTCCAGCCGGCACCTCCCAAGGGCCGTGCAAATACCGTGACTGCAATAAAACACGAGTCACACCGCAATCGCCCTTCCCTTCCCTTCCCTCCTGGGACGGCTCAGCGCTGCGATGGGCGGGGAGCACGCTCCGCCGCGGGCAGGGACAAGGGATGCTCAGCGGGCTGTGCCGGGGCACTGCCTGCCTCCCCTGGGTACCAGGAGCACCAGGTCACACTCAGCTTCCTCCTGTGTCACCACAGGTGTCCCCAGCAGCCTGGAGCCCGCGGGAAGGGACATGAAGCCAAGGGAATCCTGAATGTGCAGACTCCACTGCAGCAAGGCAGAGCAAGGTGTTCCCTGCTCGGCTCAGAACGATTCCAAGTGCCTCCTGTGCTTTTTTTCAGCACTAAAAGCACAGAAATGTCTCAACCCCCTTGCCAGTGCCACAGCATCCCACAACATCCCATCAGATACGACACCATCTCTTTCAAAATCTGCTTTGCAAAATCTGCCTCACCTCTACATCTGGCCGGGAACACACGGGAGGCAGAAGAGGAGCTTTGGTAAATTGTCGTGGTTTATAAATAAATGTCATAGTTCACAAGATCAACTTGGTTTCTAACTCAAAGAAGGGAAATAATGTTAGCCTGCAGTTAGGTACATGGAGCTTAGCACATAGGATTTCCAGCACAGGGCAATCACATTTTCAACGGGCTACAGCAAGTGTATCATTATCCAGCCCCAAATACAACACTACAACCTGTGTATTGCCCCTCCAATTACACTGAATCTCAGGATCAGTAGCAAGTACTGTTATGCAGTTGTAATAAGCCCATCTGGAACCACAAGAGACAAATGCTCACCCAGGAAACAGAAGATTCTCAACAGCAGAGTAATGATTTTTATATGCTTCTCCATTTGAGGACTCAAATACAACCCATGGCAGTGACTCATTTTCAAACAGTTCTGAGGCACCAAAACTGCCTTATGCATCTCAAGATATTATCCATAGATATACAAGCATGCACAATGCCAGTATCAATGCTCATAGTACAATTAACTATACCTTTCACTTCCCTGTGTAAGAAATTTACATCAGTGCAATACGGAAAACAAACAATACAAATGAATGTTCATAATTAAAATATTAAAGTGTGACTGATTTTTTGAACACAAGTAATAGAACCAATGCAAATCCCTTCAGAAAGAAACCAAAATCATTTGAACTGATAGCTACAAAATTCAGCACAAGCAGCAGTCTCTGGCTTATATCCATGGCAGAACTCTCAATCCCAATGCAAAGGAAACACTGGAATTGCCATTTCACCTTTGTCATGTTATTTCCTACTGTCGAGAAAAGCAATATTAAAAAAACCCAACCAACACCACACCACAGCTCTTTAAATAAAACAGGCATAACCAAATCCTCTTCCACACCTACAGTGCCGAAGAATGTGCTGTAAGAATGCAATGTTTTGCATATCTTCAACACATCTCCAAGCTTCAGCCTGATTCTTGAGATCAGACCATTGTAAATTGAGAACAACTTTAAAAAAATAAAATTAACCTCAGAAACACTGTGTATGTAACATCACTGTCAGGCAAAGAGGGATTAGTCAAGAGGTAACAAATTCAGCGGGGAAGCTCAAGCACCCTATGGCTGAGCTTTTAATTAAAATCTTTTATGTGTTAGCAGAAAGCCCTGCTTCTGCAAAATTAAATCCGAATTTGGCTCTGAGAGCCTCGCCCCACCACCTGACTGCAGTTAAGTGTCTGAAACAGAAAGTTAGCTCTATACTACCCTGGTACAGCCAGAGAGGAGAGGAGAGAGAAAGAGGGCACTGGGTGTGAGGCAGAGAGGAAAGAGGGAGTTCTTGGGGCATTAGGAGCCTTCTCTGAATCCCCCTTGTCAGATGGCTGCTGCAGTTTTCTGAGTGTGCCACATAAGAACACCCTCAAGTTTATTTTCAATACCTTAGTCACAGAGACACAGTAGGCTTCAATCTAAATTAAGTGTATTTAAATGGTGAGCAAGTCTTGTGCCATTACTAGGGCCAGCCTCACCATTCTCCAGTAGTCCCTTTAAAACTGATATTTAAAAACTTCCACCAAAACCTTCCAGGTTTCTACTTTTTCAGAGCTTGTCACATAATGCACAACCCGGTAACTTCACAGTTATTTGTTCCCTTTGCACAAGCACTCAGAAGTCCCAGGGAAGAGGAAACCACAAATACTCCTTCTAGGGGAAATGAAATAATTACATATTTGCATAACAAAGTGATATTAGCAAAATCTGTTCAGCATGTGAAGGCCAATCCCACACTCATGCTGTTAGCTGCCTGGCTCTCAGCCTTTGCAGAATTCACTTACCAAAGCTGCAGTTCCCACATCCAGCTCCCCTGGCTGTCATGTGGAATCCTCCCTGCTGCAGCTCACCCTCTCTGCACATCTGCTTGGCTGCCTGAGATGGGCTTCTGTGTGCTCTGCCCTGCCAGGGCTCCTGGCACCGAGCCTTTGGGTCAGTGACACCAGCTTGGTCACAGCAGTGTGTTCTCAGCCCCACAGAGTCACCCTCACTCTCAGCAGACCCAGAACCTCTGGCTGAGGTGCATCATTCTGACTCCAGAGACCTCATCTCCTCTCCCTGGGCTCGGCCTACTCTGAGGGACTGCCATCCCCTGGCCTGTATCACTGCCCTGCATCCCCCACACACGTGTTCTGTGTGCACTCCTGGCCCCCACAGGAGAACACTGAGCAGCACAGCATCCCACAGTGCTTGGGGCTGCACACCACGGGCTGGAAAGCACTGAGATGGCTCTCCCATTATTGGGAAATGAGGCAGTGTTCTCCTTGGAATGCCCCCCTCATAACCCTACAGCTGGACACAGAGAACAGCCCTTTCACCAGGCAGGGCAGGGTGGGAAGCCCACAGCAAATGCCCTGGTGTGCAGCCATTCCCTGTGTCCCCTGTGGGGGTTGTTCAGGGCTCACAGGCCAGGCTGGGTATTTGCTCAGGTGGCCACACCAGCTATCCCACTGGAGGGGCCTTCTAGCAGAAGTTCTTCTCTCAGGCACTCAGGATCACGTTTCTCTCATCACAGAGACCTTGTGCTGTGGGATCTGCAATAACTGTGCCTGGAGCTGAGCTGAACTGAAACACAGCTCGAGTGAACAACAGCCAAACAAGAGGAGTGATGTTTCCCTCCGTGCAAAGCCGTGCTCTGCACACATGGCTCGCCTGCGTGGCCACAGTCAGTTCAGCACCTGTGTTTTTGTTTGCTTTGCAGTGGGAACTGGGTCTTGGCCTGCACTGCTTGTCCCTGCCTGCCTGCAGAGAACTGCCCAAAGGTTTTACTCATCTGTAATCTGATTTCTGTATGTGGGGAGTCAGAGTTAATAGTGCATTTTCCCCTACTGCCTCTCTCACTGATGGCCACGACGAGAATATTTAATGACTTTAGTATTTTATACTAAATAACTTTTCTGTGATTCTGCTGGTGGCCCAGGATGGAGCTGTTCACCACCAATCTTGTGCTACTTTCCAGCTTCATTCTATGGTCCAAAACAACCACCACAAGAAGAACTCTCAAAGTGGATGCAAGACCAAAGACTCCACATAAAAAGAGCAAAACTATGATTGTGGTGGGGTGCTAAAGAAATATAAAAGAATCCAAAACACATACAGGCTAATAAAATCTGTAGACCCTAACTCATGCACACAGTTCAGATGTGCTGGAAAAACACCCACAGCTCTCTCTGCTGGGCCAAAATCTAGAGATGCAGGGATCCACTTTCCCAACAGTGCTCAGAATCGATTCCCTTAGGGCAGCATGCAAACTGTACCTGCAGTAAATGTCACAGCCAGCAATGATATCAGAATCTCCTTTCAGGTAGAGAATGGAGACACTTCCATTCACCTTATGTTTACAGAAAGCAGTAATTTCTGACAGGACAGTTAGCATTTGTTTCTGCTAAAAGGCCACAGGGCATAAGAACATAGCCAGGAAGCATTCATGTGGTTATTGGTCCTTGGAATGCCTCTCCCTTGATTACCATGTGTTTTGTATGTCTACTTCTCTCGTGTCTATTCAGGGCTGAGCAGTGACAAAGTGTTGGGAGCAACTCCCAGTGACGTTTCAGGGAGATGTCATGTAACATCATTTAGTTGTTTTTACACACTGTCCTGCCTGTTTAAGAAAACTAACCTTTCCTTTAAAACGCAAGCCAGCCCACAGTAGGGTTTGGGAACAGGGTTCCACTTATGGCAGAGGCTGGAGCTTCCTCCAGTTAGTTCTGGCAAAGGATCATAGCACGTAACCCAGGAGCTTTCAGTTGTGATAACAGCTGGGGGTCCTCAGTGTTGGATGTCAGAAGGCACACAACACCAGGACAGCAGCTCAGAGGAAAGCATGGCTGGGAAAGGAGCACATGGGTTTCCTGAGCAGCCAGCACTCCTGTGAGTTACTTACTGCCTGAATACCATTCCTTCACTGCAGACACCACAGTCCACATTTCATCTCAGGTGGTGTTCAGTGCCCCAGTCAGCAGTGATCAGTTAGATCTGAGGCTTCCAGGTGCTGGGAAAACGTGGCCTGGAGAAGTGCCACGGTCTGTGTACACTGCCTATAAAGCATGGGGTCCTCCCAACACTGCATGCAGAAGCAAACTGAGCATGACTGCAGTTACTGATGAAATCTAAGGATGAGCAGTGAAAAGATTCATCACAAGACATTTCCTTGCAAAGGAAGATTAACTAGCATCACACGGGAGAAAAGATCAATTTGTGGCACCACAATAATCCAAAAAAAGGGAAAACTGATACTGAACAAGAACTTTTCCTGAAATACTGTTTTGTATGTAATCAAATTACTTGCAGGCCTCTGTTGCAGCACAGGAGATGAGCAGATTTAGCTCATGGTACTGAGGAATTTTTCAACCAAATGTTTACTTCAAGACCCTGATTGCTTAGACCTCACCAAGGATGTGGGAAATGCAGTTGCATATCCATCCTTCACTGAATCTTTTAATTACTGACATAGCTCAGACAGCAGAGCTTGGAAAATGCAGCCACAGAAGCCAGTAATCGTGGAGTTACCCTGAGCTCATTAGGGGCTGTTCTCCGCCTCCCCCTATAAAATTTTAAAGATACCAAGTCTCTTCTAAATAATAGTTTTGCAAGTTTTCAAGAAAGTTTTTCCACGGAGATAAAGCAGATCCCTCCCTCGCTATTAGCTCTGGTTAGCCATTAAGAAACAGCCTCTGGTCTTTCCACAGCCAGGCACCAGCACGGGCTTTCGGGCTGTACCCTGCTAAGCATTAGGCACAATCTCTGCTTATGGCAAGAGGTGGCTCTCCCGAGAAACCATCACTCTGTCTGCCACAATGCCAGCTGTCCCTGCAGCAGCTGGCAGCATGTGCAATGCTGGCACTTGCCAGTGCCACACAGGAGGAGTTTGCCATCACTTTCTCTAAGATGTAGTTGGTAACTGAACAAAGTACCAGTTATTCCATTTAACCATCCATTAAAAAATCTGGAGCTATTTCCTGGTTAAACTCAGAAGGAAAAGCGATTCCTCAGACCCCTGTGTGTGGCAGCAACCATAGGCTGCCCCAGGAGCATCACACAGGGCTCTGGCTGATGTCTGTATGCCTGGACAGCAAACCCACAGCACAGAGTGTCCCCAAATGTACCCAGAAAATCATAGGATGCTGCAGCCTCATTAGAAATAGCCCTTTTGTGCCCGTGACTAACTGGCAATGCCCAGACCAGCCACCACAACAAAAACCAGAGCTGTGCATGCAGAGCCAGAGCAGATGTGCCCAGGTGCCACTGGCTGATCACTGCCCCTGGTGAGTGAGTGCCACACTGAGCTCCATTCTGCCACAGTCCCTTTGCCTCCATCCCTCCATAACTTGGTCACTTCACATAAATTTTAAATATACAGCCCAACTAATCACAGGATGTGACCCCATGACCTGCAGAGCTCCCTTGGAGTGAGCGAACACACGGGGAGCTACTGCAAAATCATTCCCTTTAATTTCAGGGAATCAGCAAGAGGAGAAGGAGTGGCCGTGTTTAGGTCCCACTGCCTTCTGCATCTGTCTGTGCATCATAACACTGTCTTCATGCACAAACAGCCGTGAATAATTGCTGATTCCCAAACTGCACACAGAAGCTTAAACCCAATTCACATTCCAGACAAGCACTTAGCCAATTTCTGGTTTGTGAGAGACTTTTTTCCCTCTGTTCTTTCTAGAGACAAGACAGGGAAGGCAGGTTAGCTTTTTTCCTAAGTTACAGCTTTTTCTCCCCTAGGATTTGAGTGATTTGTAGTTTCCATTTCCCAATTTCAAATGTATATGGTTCATTTGTTCAAAGCTGTAAAAAAAGCCCATCCTTCCCCTGAAAAGATTTTCGATCTTTCTTACGAGATCAAAGTTGGAATTGAAAAAAAGGAGAGAAATTAAAAGTGAAAAGTAATATTTGTTATATTTAAATACAAGCCAGATGTGGAACCATACACCTCCAAATTAAACATTTACAGATTTGGCAGCAATAGATTTTTCTTCTCATACTTGCAAATGCCAAGTCTGAATGTACTCTCCTTCCTACCTACCCATCTATCTGACACTTGCTACCCTTGCATACCTAAGGATTATCCCCCAGACTCCTGCACAGCCCCTTCTCACATCAGCACAGTGACCCTGCTTCACTTCCAAAAGATGTGAGGACTATGGCAAAAACCCTGGATGTTACGTGTGAGACAGCAACATGCATAATCAGGAGCCTATTTGGTGACTGACAGAGCCATAAATACTAAAAGGAATTAGAGTGCAGGTACTGAAAAATCAGGGCACGCTATCTATGAGTGTGGACACCAAAAGTCTCCTATATGGGAACACCATCATACAAGGCAAGGACTCTGAATCACATATAAATGGCAAGATGGTTTTCCCTCTATGGCTCCAGGCACACACCTGGAGTGAGAGCAGCCTTCCCTAGCTTCAGTCTCTTGGGCCTCCCCAGCTTCAGCCCTTCACCACACATTTTTCTGAAGTCTCAGAGTAGCAACTGGCCTGGTACTCCCAGTATCTTAGCAAACCCAGAACTCAGTTGCAACCAAAGGCCCAGGTGGCTTTGTAAACATTAAGCATGATGACAAAAACATGAAAATAACACATCTACTTCTTGTCAACTATAAAACAAAGTGCTACCCTCCTCACAGTGTTATAGGTCTTGTCTGAGAGATCTTGTGCAATTTATCAGCCACAGCAATGTCTTTACAAAACTGGGATATTGAAGAGAGGTATTTTTTCTCAGCCTTGAATTCTTTCACAATACCATATTGCAAGCAACATGGTAATCCCTGCAAATTAGGGGCTGGAGTCTCTACAGTTCTCTCCAATACTTGAGAGTTCACATTTTGAAAACTCAGGTTGTTTTGACCTTTTTCCTGAAATGAACTTTGTACTCAAGTCATGGCCTATATGCATAGCATCTGATCACTAAGGACACCACCAAGCCTCTGATTTGCAGGTATTCAACAGTATTGACTTCTCTTGAGGTAGCTGGGGCAGCTGGAGAGTCACACCCCAAACTGGTGCTGGATGGGGCCCACATACCTACAGTAAGAATGAGGTACCACAGGGTTTCCCTTCTGGAGGCTCCTGCAACAAACAGCCCACCAGGGAAAGGGTCAACTTCAGATCCTCCAACACAAGCACAAACTCCTGTTAAACTTCCAAAAGGCCCTCTCCTGATAACAAAACAGAAAACGCCCCAACCAAGAGCCTTTTTATCCTCTAACCCCCCTGCAGATCCTGCACCCTGGAAGATGATGGATCACAGTGACAGCTGTCACCAGGCACACACTGCCTGTTGCACATAACCCACTACAACCTCTGCCTGCTGTCACCAATTAACTTACAGGCACCCTCGGAGCATCCCCCCCTTTCCAGAGGCTTTGGGCTGGATACTGGGGTTACCACCACGCCTGCATGGGGGTCACTGCTGCCTTGCTGCTCTGCAGGCACAGGTGCAGTTTGGTTTGTGCCCCACCACCCATGCCCCCTTCCCTCTCAGCCCTGGTCTGTGCATGGGGCAGCAGCAGAGCTCCTCTGTAAGCTGCTCTTAAACCCAGGAGGTACAAAGTCCAGCAGGGAAGGGAGAAGCTGCCTCGTGCCCCACAGCTGGGAATGGGTTGCTGAGCACTGTTTGACCCACAGGTCTTTACAGATGAACACAGGGTATCTCTGAATATACCTGACAATACAATGGAAGGGAACTCCAACCCCAGTCAATGACTGTGTGCCAAGTGGTGATACACTTGCAGCCAACAGACCACAGCTGAACTACAAGAGAAGGGCAGAACCAGATAGGATGGTTCTTGCAGTAACACCACCCAGTCCCAAGTGCCCATGCATCCTGATGCACTCCCATCCCAGATGGGCACAGTGCTGCACAGCCCTGCATGCAGGACCACCCATCCTCAGCCTGATGCATGCTGGGCCAAAACCAAGCAAGTTCCACTACTGATGACACAAAGGAGGGATTTCAGACCATTAGGGAAAATCTAGGACCCAGGAGCTGCGGTGAATGGCTTCTTCCTTGGCTCTGTTTTAGAAAAGAATGTGCACACAAGTAAGAATAAATGAAAATACTGCAACCACAAGCCAAGCGTGAGGACAAAATGCTACACAGTGCACAGTACCAAAAATACCATATCTAGCACACTGCCATGGAAAACTACTAAACCAGGCAGGAGTGCACACAAACCAAACCAGTCCAATTCCACTGCAAGACCTTCCCTTCATCCCCCTTCACTAGGAGAAATGCTCCAAGTACATTGGATCCGACAAGAGGAGAACCCAAGCCTTGCCTTTTGCTGTGCTGCTTCATTCAGAGAACTTTTTTTTGGTATGGTTCCATAAAGTGAACATTCTCTATTTTCTTTGAACAAATTGTACTACACTTGTTTCTCATCAGATTACATAAATTAGCTGAGAGGGAATGGATTCAATTACAGTCCAGATTCCAGACCTCTTAAGAACTGACTGCCTAACACATTCCTTTCATTTAATAAACTGGAACCAAATGAGGATTATATCACATAAATAATACTCCCTCGATAGAGCGATGCAATAAAATGGCAAAAATACTCCGAGGAACCACACACATCAAATACAAGAGCCTCTGATATTACCCTCTGGATTTAAAGTATGAACATCCCATAAACTTCATTGTCCAGTATTTTTTACTTTGTATTGTGAACAAGAATTTGATTCAAAGCCTATAACTTAAGACCACGTTTCATATCTTCCGAGAGCCTCAGACAGCCAAGGAAAAAAATGTGTTGCAGCAAAGCATGGATTTCCACACTGAAAAGATAACCTGATAGCTCTGCACACCATCCGAACCTCTCCTGAAACATCCAAGATTTATGGTCTCCCAGGTGACTCAGAGTAAGCATGACAGAGTAAGGGCTTCTCAACTCTCTGATCCAGGCAGTTCCCAGGCAGAATTTTAGAACTGAAATTGCTATGACAGCTTTTAGGAACGACCCCTCTTGACAGACAAACTCCCCCGGCCTTTCAGCCTGAGAAGCAGACAGGCCACATGTAGGCAGAGCTTTCTATACCTGCCTAAACACATCAGTAACCAGGGAAGAAAAATGCAAGAAAAATAATTTGGAGCTCGACAAAGGACTCAAAGCTGAAGGCACAAACTTACACAGTCAATGTATTGCATTTGCAAACTACATTTTTAAGGAGCTGGGTAGAAAACAGAGGCAGAGAACAACACCTCCAGAATGAGGGATGCTCATTACATGTACAATTACCTTCAAGAAAGTGCTTTTTAGATTACTGAAGAATGGCTGAAGACAGTTTTGATGACAGCCCAGGCAATTACGACTTGTCTAGTCCTCCAGTTTTATTTAACCTGGCATGCAACTACAAATCCAGGATCTAGCAGGGGCAGTTCACATCTAAGACTTGATCCAAGAAACAGGATGGATTTACCTACTTAATAAAAAGGTTTTCAGGTGACATGATAAGTTCTCTGACCACAAGAATCCTTAAATCAGTACAATACTAGTCAAGCCTTTCTTTCTGGGCTTCTCCATACCTGTTCCTCCACCTGTCCAAGAGCTTTCTCAATATTATATGACCCTCAGTAACTACAGCAAACAAGCTGTCCTGGCACTTGGCCTGAACTTCCCTTTATGTCAGCAGGAAGGTTCAAGTGCAGTTTTACACAAAGCATGTCCAGCGTTACATTCACTCCTGTTCTTAAGTGAGGCACGAACAGCAACTGGCTGTTCACCCCTGCCATTTAAAAACATAAAATCAGGATTTCTGCTTCCCATCTTGGGTGTGCTGAGAGATTTCAGTGCTTCTCCTTGGTGACTGACCCCTGAACAAAGCACCCTGACCCCTCAACAGGTCCCTTGGCCCCTTCAGCCCTCGGTCCTGCTTTTGGACTCCATAACACACACACCTGGGTTTGCTGGAACAGGTTGGCAGGGATTTGCTTTACAGAAACCATTCTCAGAAAATGAAGTAAACGCATTAACTCCTTCTGAGCCAACACCTTGTCACCAGGACACTGACTGTGCATGATGCCACAGGCAGCTGTTGACAATTCTTATCTCTGAACCCATGAGAAGAGGCAACTCCCCTAAGGATGCACTTGGGAAGGGTTTCCCACAGATCCCAGGCTGTATCTGCAATGCACCCAGTCCTCAAACACTCTAATGCCCTTGGCCATCTGTTTTTAAGCAAGGGTGGCTTGTTTGCCCATCTGCAATGCTATAGTCCATGCACTGACCACCAGACAAACGTGGGAAGAGTGAGAACATTATTTTATTGGGGATGCACCTCTGCAAACAAAGCTATACTTACTCAATGCAATATTCACAATGGGTTTTTAGCTTTTCAGAGGTGTTGGACTGGGAGCTGCTTACCACACACCTCTGCTCCATGCCCTGACCAGAGAAAACAGCATGCTTTGCCAGCCCTCTCTCTTGAAAGACAACCCCTGTACTGCTTCAGTCTTGACAGCTAACCAGTTCCAGAGCAAAAACTCTAATAATTTCAATACAGTCAAACAGCAGAGCAAAATCTGCACTCAGAAGCAATGCTGTCTAAGGCAAGGCAGCTAAACAGAGACAGGTTGGCAGAAGGCAATTCTTGATCTCACACTACCACCACTCAAAAAGCAAAAAGGACCAGTAGACAGAAGGGTTGTTGCATCCTGGGATCCACAGAAATAACCCTAAAAGCACAGAGGTCACTAGGCAGGTGAGCTATAACATTATCTGTTAGCTGCACACGTGTTTGTTTTTACTCAGCTGAAATCAAGTGATACTTCTTTTTTTGAATGTGGGGAAATGGATACAATACCACATGGACCTCTTTCAACAAACATTTTTTATTTTAACAGCAGCAAATTTCTAGTGTAATGGTTTATCTGGCAAGCCTTTGTTATACTTGAGACACATTTCCTTTTCAAATTTCACATTTAATTCCATCAAAACATGTGTTACTCATTTTGCAATTCTGTACTCTCAATGCTGTTGATGGGAAGAGCCAGAAGAATCTCCTGCAGTTCATAAGACCATCTGAAATACAAGTCTCCTCCCTCTCCAGCAGAGCAACCAGAATATCCAAAGTGCCACATGCTGCAGGTACACTTCTGGGGCTTCCTCCTCAACACTAAAGGCTTTTGACTCTTCTCATCTGCCAGAATCACTGCTCTTCTTTCCTCAGCCATGATTCATTTTAATGACCCATTCACTCATGCCACTATGAATCAGTTGGATTTTCTTTAGTTCTTCTAAACTTTGTGTTGCACCTTTTTGCCCCTGAGGAGACTTGCTCAAACTTGCATCCTTTCCTCCCCAAATGATAAAGCTGCCGACAGAAAAGTAACTGAGGGAATAAAAATACCATAAAACCCATGAATAGGGAAATCCTCCCCTAAAAATCTCCTCACTACACTTCTGATTTATATCTCACACAATGAATTCTATGAAGTGATTTACATCTACCCGAGTTCTCAGAAATTTATATGGCAAAAGGTGAAAAAGCTTTTGTTTGCAAGGGGTTGGAAAGGTACATACATAGACCTTTTGGGTCTGCACCTATTTACAGCTGGAGTGAAGTGACTTATACTAGTTACAATTTAGAGAGAAATGGAGTAGAAGGAAACCCTTAAGCTGAAAGGAAGCTGTGACAACCATCCAGCAACATAAAGCTCCCTTTCCCTTGTCAGATCCTAGAGGGACAGAGAAGTGAGGTTTCACCAAGGACTCAGGAGTTCTTGCAGTTTCCATGGAGTAAATACCGTTTATTTACAATTAATTATTTATGATACATTTATATAAATATAAATCTCTCCATGGGGAGAGGCTGAGACAGCAGACAAAGTTCAAGATTGGCAAACTGCCATTTGGAACAGAACAGGATCCTACATTTCCCTGCCTATCTTTCTCACTTCCATATCCAGTGATATGTTTTTACAGTAGACAAATTCTATGGGATGCCAATGTCCTGATTATTCCAAACCCATTGGCAGCTGCTGCTTCCTATAGACAAAAGCAGAGCATTTATAAAGGAGCTGTGCTTGACTGTGCTAAACACAGGGGCATTTCTTCAGGACTGTAGGCCTGTGATGGTTGAAGAAGCCTAACATCAACCTGTCATACCCCAAACCAGATTAAAGAAACCCAGCAAACCACTGTGAATAATCAATTCATCCAGACATCTACTGATCTCCTTA
Organism: Campylorhamphus procurvoides; assembly: GCA_013396655.1. Taxonomy (NCBI): domain Eukaryota; kingdom Metazoa; phylum Chordata; class Aves; order Passeriformes; family Dendrocolaptidae; genus Campylorhamphus; species Campylorhamphus procurvoides. The sequence continues at coordinate 29,018 of WBMV01006148.1, forward strand.
ACCACATGTGTTATTTGTACAATTCTATGGCCTTTCAGAACACAGCCCCACCAGAGCCTGCCACTGTGTTCTCCCATTCAATGATCTTCAAAATGAAGCAGAACTTGCACCAAAACAGATTCTGTGTTATCAGTGAGGAACAGTGGAGTGCTGAGCCAGGCATATCCCTCTTCCATGCCCTGATCTTCTCTTGGCAGAGGCTGGACTTGCCCTGCATGGGCCACAATCCAACAGCATTAGTCTGATCTGTGGCCTCACTCTGCTGCTGAGCAGTGCTGCCTATGAAAGAAAAGCTGGTGATACACATCAGCCTGCCAAGAAAGACCTCACACTTGTGCTAATTCCCATGTACCAGGGGACTGTCTTCATTTGTTCCTAAAACAATGCTGCTCTTCAGAGCTCACACCTCTGCTGTGTGCCAGCAAAGTGAGCAGTGAGTTAAACACCAATTAATATCCCCAGCAGGGGAAAAAAACACAGGTACCTTTTAGAGATTAAAAGGTATAGGTGTCAATTATCTCAGGAAAACTTTAAGCTCTTCCCACACCCATGCCTTGTCTCTCCTTAAAGCAGAATATTCCAGCTCTGAAAGCATACATTTTAATACAGACTTTTCTTTCAGCACCTCTCAGCACAGCTTTGGGCACATTCTACACACAAGGTAGTGTAAAATTCTAAATGTATCCAAAGGCTTTGCTGGACTGGGACCTCCAAGATGGCAAAGGAACTCAAGAGTTCCATGACTCCACTTTTTTTGGGATCACTGCAGCACACAAGTGCTCAGGTGCAGTGCAGCTGGGGACTGAAAATATGTGAATACAAAGAGACCAGCCTTGCTAACTGGTGTGACCTTCTCAGAATGGGTCCTTTAATAGCACACAAGCCCAAGGGCAGATGACAGGAAAGCAGGGACAGACTATATTTAGGTGCCAATCACTGCAGCACACAAGTGCATCTCAGAGGGAAAAGCAGCAGAAACAAACTCCTTAACCCCAACCTGTAGGTGTTAAAAAAGGTTTTCTTTGTTCAACACATTGGACATTTGGAGGATGGTTCCTCTAATCTAATGTGCCAAATGACAGAGAGACAGGCCTTTTATCACACATACTGTTTACAGATTCAATGGATAGCCTCACTTAATACATATCCATTACTTTGCTTTACATAGTCACACCCCTATTGAAAGTCCTTTTTAGGCCCTTCTGGGTCTTATTGGACATCTTAAGTTCTTTAGCAGGTACAGCATCAGTGTTTCACCACCAAAAATTACAATGTTTGTTCTTTATCTTATCTGAGTATACAGAGTTAGTTTACACCGTGTTTGAGTTACATCCCTTGTCTAATTCTCTGGGACTTCTCTAAGAGTATATAGTTCCTTATTTGAGCATTCTGGGGTACTGTGAATAATGTTTCTTTCTCCTATCAAATACCTCTTTTCAGGTGGACAATACCACAGGTGGACACCCAGGAGAACAAGGGCGGTTGGGCTGAAAGGGACAGGTGTAAAACACATTATTGGTGGAAACACATGTTTAATAAGGAGCAATTTAATTTTGTTACACTGTGTTTGGCCTTCTTTGCCACCTGCAGCTCAGGTTACATCCAAGAGAAATACCAGTGGGTAACAGCAGCCAGAGACAGGAGCTCCCCTCGGTATCTGTGATGCAGGTGCTCTGCCCACGTCTGCTGGCCAGGCAGGAATGAAGTGCTGACCTGTTCTTTTGGCTCGCTGGAGCTAAACCACCACCAAGCAGGGGTGTGCAGGCTGGGATCCAGTTTCTGCTCAGTTTGGTTGGGTGGGGGAGGCAGGGGAAGGCAGAAAGATGCTGTCTCTTGAGCAGCCAGTGAACCTGCAGTGTGAGACAGGTCCCACAGGACCCTGCTTGGTTTAACAGCTCCCTGGTGTGAGCCTGGGCAGGTTCCAGAAACACGGGCACTGGGACACATCCACACGCAACAACCCAACAAAGCTGCCTGAACGTGGGAAGCAATGTTTGTGGGAAAGAAGGGCTGGCCAAGAAGCAGATGTTCTAGCTTTCAACTCTTCAGGAAAAGAAAAATAAAAAGGGAAAAAAATAAAGTGAAAAAAAATGTTACCCTTCAGAAGAAGAACTGTTTGCTGTGCATGTGAACCATGTGCTGCCCTTACGTGAAGGGTTCAGCAGCTGCTCTAACTGGAAGAAGCTCTGTGGACTGTGAATTTGCCTATCTATGTAAACAGGGTGTTGCCTCAGTTGGAAAACAATCTTCTGGCTGAGAACAGCATGCTGAGAGTGCGAGTTCAGATTAATTCTGTTAGCATTAAAATAAAGGAGCTTATTAAAACCAGAAACACACACAGAGCTCAGAATTTGCTCAGACAGACAAGAAGCTGGCATTGGCAGAGATAAGGCAACCACAGCCTCTGGGTCCAGCTAACAGGGAGCTGGGGAGCAGAGGAGCATTTTCTCTCCAGGTCAATGAGGAGGAGCTGCTACAGGTGGCATTCTGGTTAAAATGAAGAGACACAAGAGAGAAAGAAGCAGAAATATGAAGGCAGTTGCCTGTATATAAGGAAACGTGGCAGGGGAGAAGAAAAGAAAGGCAACAAGAAAGGCAAAAGAAAGTATAAAAATAACCAGTGGAGGACTCCCCACCCCACCTGAATTTAGGTGTAGGACTAGGAAGAGAGGAGTGGCTTTTTACCCAAGACCTATCAAAAAAGAGACCTGCAGATGCCTCCTGGGACCTTTTTGGGATGGAAGCTGTTCTTTACAGCCACTGAGGAACTACAAGCCTTTTAGTCAACCCAGAAACACAAAGCCAAAGCAAAACTCCACACAAAATGCAGAATCAGGGTTTCTGGCTGCTCAGGATGGTACTTGATGCCTGCTACACAAACCAAGTTTCTGTGTGCTTCTTTCAAACCCCTCTGCCAAGCCCCAAGTACCATTTGTCCGTGGCATCCAGCTGAGAGGTAGGATGATGGATTTAGGGGACACGTGGCCATTGCAGCTAGTAGGTTTTTTGAGTAACTCTTCCCTGTGAGCTCCAGGATGTGCTGTGGGTCAGACCACAGAAGTCACTACAAGTGTATCTAAACATACTCAGGTCCCAGGCTGAGCCACAGTCAGTTCTCAGGTCACACGGGTTTGCAATCACAGGTCTGCCACTGGCCCACGGGGCCATAGGAAATGGCTGTGCAGAATGGAGCACAGCCATTTGTCACTCTGCTACCTGTTTCACTGAAAACATACACAACCTCTGTAATTATTAGATTTGTAAACCATTACACAAACCAGCAAAAGATTTCAGCCTAGAAAGAACGTGAGAAGAAATGCACCCTTCTGTTCCAGGAATGTCAACTTGCAAAAGTTGATAAATATTGCTCAAGGGGTTTGGAGTGGGATCTTTTTCAGCTTCATCTCCTGTACCTGCCCCATCAGAAGGGCTTCAAAGTATTTTCCCTGGCAAGAGAAAATAGAACAATAAGAGTATGCCCAAGTTCAGTGAAGGAGACTGCTCAAAGCCTGCCCAAGCATTGTACGAACTGGATTTACAGAGGCAACAAAGGCAGGACTGCACGGAGGGCTCCTGTGTTTTCATCCTGGTCATCCTTGTTCTTCCTCTGACAGAAAGAAAACAAACCATGCCTTTTCTCTGAAGTAGCCAAGGATCTTTTCAGCCTTCCTGCCCGGCCATGCATGCCTGGGCAGACACCCAGGCTGGAGCAGGCTCCCCAGTGTGCTGGGTGCTGTGGGATGGACAATCCCACAGTGTTCAGGTGCTGCAGGTGTGCACCCTGCCAGCTGCCTACATTCATCCCCAGCCACAGGCACAGGGAGGCCAGCCAGGTCATCACCAGCAGCTCCACACAAATGGAGGGAAAGGCAAATAAAGGCTGTGCAGTGGAACATTGGGGCAGGTGCTACTGAAAGGCTGCTGCTTGTTTGGCTTGGCAGCCCCGGGACACGCGTGGCAGGGAGGCAGCTCCAGGCAGGTGTGCAGCCTTTCCATTGCACCTCACACCACAGGAACGCTGCCCCTGCCAAGCTCTGAGGGCTTGGCTTCTCACAAGGCCCTCTGTACAATTTGTTTTCCACTGGAGAAAAATGACTGTCAAAATAGTAAAGGATTCATTTGTGTGTCTTTGAACTGGGGGAGAGGTTGGTTTTTTGTTCTCGCATTCAAAGTGAGTGGAAATCTGGGGAGGGGAGGAGAGTTACACAAGGGGAACAGAGCAGAGGGCTCCCAGCCTGGCACTGAGGGTCTGACTGGGGCAGCACATCCTCCCTGGATCAGGGCTCTGCCTCCCAACATGTGGAGTCCATCTCAGCCCAGCAAATCTACAAAAGCTCAGCATTATTTTGTTCTCAACAGACACAACCTGTGCTAATCCCAGGATGTCCCACTGCCTTGGCAAACACAATGTTTGGACAACCTCAGCTTCAGCTGTCGAGGCAAACCACGGGGCCGTGGCTCTGCTGGACACTCCCACTCTCTGGCAATAGCACCCAGAGTGATGGACACTGAGAGACTGGTCTCTAGGCCAGTCCTCCCTAAGGGGATACATGCACACAACTCTGGTACCAGAAGAGAGACTACCTGGCTACATGGGAACCAACAGGCACCCTAAAGCAGCAAGGAGTTGTTCAGATTTGAGGAGCTTTCCTCCAGAACAGCAGGGGCTGAAATGAGCACGTCACCCCCTCGCACCGGGGTCGCCTGCACTTCCACAATAACAACTTCAAGGCAGTGATCCTGCAGACACATGTGTTTGCTTTTCCAAAGCCTCCCTCCCTCTGCTCCTCCCTGGCCTCTGGGGCAGCTGGAAAGCTGGCTGTGCCTGGCAGGTGCAGAGGGGCCAACTGGTGCTAGCAGCTACAGCCAAATTCTTCTCCAAAAGGGGCAGAGCAAGCTCCTTCCCCACTTTATTCAAATCAAGGTATAATTGGGCACAGCTTACTAGATGTCTCCCCCTCTTTTTTTGATGCCAGTTCTGATGGAACTTAGGAGAACAAGCAGGAATCAAACCACACAGCAAGAATGTACTCTGACACCAAACCCAGGAGAGCTGAAGTAACTCCATGTATGATGACAGCTGCTAGTAGCTGCTGTGGCCTTCACAGACAGTTCCTATGCAATCACACTTCAACTCCCCTCAAAACCAAGTTATGAGACCTGAAGGACCACGGCAAATATTTGTGCCAGACAGAACAGACACCCACCGATGGCTCAAGGTTTATACAGTTAAAAACCAGCTTTACTCAGGTCAGTCAAACCATAACAAAGATCCCTAGCCATAGATAGACTCACAAAATGTAACAAGCAGCTCAAATCCCCACCAGAGTCCTCAACCTGTCATGAAAGGGGGTGTGGGGGGAACCCAAAATGAACTAAAAAGAGAAAGACAGGAAAGGAAGTAAAAATCCAATCAAAACAGAAGTGTCTTGCTTTTAATGTAAAAAGCTTAAACTGTTTTGATCATTTCAGAGCATACTCGTTTTTTCTGCCACTAGGAACAGAAGTCAGTTGAGCTCTTGATTTTTAAACCTAATTAAAAACAGGGCTTGATGTCCATCTGGCTAACTATGCATGACGTGCTCAGGGGGTAAGACTCCTCAAAGGCACCTTGTCCATGACACAGAGTTTTCCCTGACCCGAGAGCAGGTCAAGCCCAACCCACACTGTGGCTCCTGTCCTGCACCTGTAGCACCTCCCTGCAGCCATACTGCTTCTCCCAGAGGGAAAAAGGGATTGCAATCCTCAGACTCGGTGTCCTTTTTTCTTTTATTTAAGGAGAGACCTTTAAAACAACCCACCTGCTTAAAGAAGACCCTTTCCCAGTATTTGTCAAGGATATTTGAACAGGTTGGACTGTAATGAATGTCATGCCTTCCAACCACTGAACTGAGCAAGGTGTTCCCAGACTGCCTTTCCCCCTCCCCTTTTTAAAGTTTTTGTTTACTGAACCATCTATAAAATCCTCTTAGCAGCCTTAAGGCCTGAACCTCAGCTGTATCCCCAGTGTGTGCTCAGTGCTGGCACTGCTGGAAGAGACCAGGGAGAAGCTTGCACTCTTGCACCTGGTTGGTTACAGATCTGTTCCCCCATTCAGGGGATGGGGACGGGCCAGAGACCACAAGCTCATGCTCCTGCACAACCACAGTACCAATAATTAACAAAAACAGAAGACAAAACTGCAACTGAAAAAAGCAGCCTAAACTGACCTAAACAAACAAAACAAAAATCAAAGTATAAAACCTCTGACTTTGGAAGATGATAGCCTGACTTCTTAATTGAACCTGCAGGATGGATGCCCTTCACCACATGGTAACCTTCTGTCTTAGACCTGTAGGGTTTTTTTAAAGATCATTTTAATTACTCCAGGAACAATTCCTCACATGGTAAAAGCAGTCCAAGCTGAATTTGTTTCACCAAACTCTCACTGTGGCCCAGGCCCCGTCCCTCCTGTCACACTCAGAATGCCCCACAAACAAATCTAGCAGCACAAGAGGTCAGAGATCCCTCCCTCCCCATGTAATTACAGGGTGGTGCCACTGTGCAGATGGCTTCATGCAAAGCCCACAGCCAGCCAGGAGAATCCAGCAGCAAATGTGGTTGGAAGGGAAAGGAAAAAAAAGAGAAGTTTGCCCTAAATTTGACAGAACTGCCTATAAATAGCCATATGGGATCGTCAAACACATCTTTGCTGGAATTTCTCTTCAAATACCATGTCAGTGGGATTTAATGCCAGGTGTATATTTCCAATTGGAAAACAGCCTGGCTAATACATCCTAAAGATGCCTTGCTGCTCTCTGTCTCACATCTGGAAGGTATGCATGTGGATTTACAAGCATACGTGAAGCAGAACTCAGTGGTTAATCCATCTGATTGTAAATCACGTGACTGTGTGCTGTGACCACATGAAAACTCTGCCACCAATTAAAAAAGGGAACACCACAGCTACCCTACAATTTGGGTTGGCTGAATCAAGCCCGTTCCATGGACTCACACGCATTTGGTCCCAGACCCATCATACAAAGGAGATGCTCGACAGCCACAGCTTTAACAACTTACACATGCAGCTCACGGGGCTGAGGAGCTGGAGAGGGTGTGTCAGTGGCACCACTGGACTGTCCCACCTTCATCCCAGCTGAGCAGCCTAAGCTGAAGTGCACCAGAAACACAGACTGTCACAGCTGCCTCACACTGTTCAAACTTACTTATTCTTTGGTGTATTTCATAACTATTTCCTGCCCCAAACCACGTTTCAGCACTCCACCTCCTGAGAACATGCATCTCCAGGAAAGCTACAACCAAAATCAGCAGGTTTCACTGCAGACATGGAAAGCCAATCCCTCTTTGGAAGGGGTTGAGGAAGACAAAGGCTCTAGTTCTGAGGGCTTCTCCTTCCCATCTTGGAGACTCTCTCAGAGGCTCTTTGACAGTCACCAGAACTCTGGTATCACAGCCAGAGGAAAAGCCTGCTGTGCTGCTGCTTGGTTCATTCACCAGAGCCATGAGGAGCCTTGTGCTAGTGAGACACTGGTGACACTGGGACAGAAAGGATTACCCAAGACTGTTTATGGGACTGCTGCTGTTTCTTTGCAGAGAAAACAGATGAGCAGAGAGGAAAGAAACAAGGGAAGGAGAAGAGGGAGATGCTGTCCTGCATCGTTCTCCCCCCAGGTGCCCAGCCTGCCTCTAATGGCTGTGAAGAAACAGACTTCTTATGGGGAAACAGGCTTTCAAATGCACAAACAGACTACTCCACCTCCCCAGCACACTCCAGCTTTCTGTTCTGATCACTTCTGTGACTCAGTCAAACACAGCTGGATGTTTCAGACTCAGCTAACAGTGCTCCTGCACATGGCCACACTGCCTGAGCACAGAGCAATGACAGGCCCGTGTATGCCTGGGCTCAGCAGCAGCCAGCACTGCCCTCCTGTGATCTCTACAGAGTGTGTTCACAGGTCTGGCCCACTCTTCCATGCCTCCCCCTCATCTGAAAAGCTCTCCCCATGTTGCTCTCCCCATGCTTCTTTGCTGAGCTGTGCCTCCCTTTTGCTGTTGGCAGCTTTCATTTGTGTTTCCTGGTCATCCACTTCATCTGGTGGACAGGAAATTGGATCCTGGCCCAACAGTGATATTTGCATAACACTGCTCCTGTTTTCTGACTCCTTTAAGTTTCTGAATTTCCAGGCTCTCTTGACAGCCCACTGGAGATGCCAAAGGAGATACAACCATGTGCAATCACAGTTTTGTGGCGAGGTCTGTGGTACTTCATGTTGCCCTGGCACCCATAGCACCGATTAATAAAACTCTCATGTTTCAAGCAAAGTCAATAGCCCTCAGCTCTAGGAAGGACAGCTTGGAAACCTGATCTAATGTGTGCAATCAACAGCTAAATCATAATTACAGACCTGTCTTGACCACACTCCATTGGCATGCCTCATCCCTGTACTGCCTGCATGGATGAAAGAACATGTTCAGCCTCTGTGAACTCCACACATTTAATATCTTCCTAAGCTGTCCTGTGTGGTCCCCTCCTTGTATGGGAAAAAAAAGCAAAAGTGGACCATAAACCTTCTTGATAAAATTACCTATCTGCGTTTCTAATGAAATCTGACTGGTAACTCCATTTAAGTCTCCCTGTCAGCAGGATTCCAGGGCACACCCTGCTTTCTTGTATCAGTAAAACCCCTCAGTCATCTGCCTCGCCTGAAGTACAGATGGAAATAAAAGCCATGCGTCTGAAAAGACAAGCAGATAAAAGATATCCTAACCTGCAGTTTCAAAATTAGCCAACTTACTCCAAAATGTTTCCAAACAGCCCACAGAAACACACCTGAAACGACACAGGTCACCTTCCCCTCTGGTACCTTACACCATTTGCTCCTGAGAGATAATTGTGACTTTGCTTTTATTTCTCATCTGAAGGCATAAGGTCTAGTGAATCCTGAACACCTCCCAAAAACTTGGTTAGGAAGAAGTTCCATTTCCTCAGGTACCACTCCTGACCTAGAAGGCTTGCCCAAGGATGCTGCTAACAGAGCCAGCTGGGAGCAGCTTAGCTGATCCCCCTTTCCTACCTTGTAAGAGCCTCCTTAGTTCTTTGGAAAGCTCCTTAACGGCTGTACCTGGACTGGCATTCCCACCCATGCCAAAGACCAGGTGCAGCCCCATGGAGTAACAGCAGGAAATGCCTGCTGTGGAATTACACATGGGGATGGTCCTGATGCTGTTCTCTGATAGCGCCCTGGCACCTCCTGAATAGATTTTCACATCAAAGAATTGCTAATATAAACACACTCTGTTTACATTGCTCTTCAAAATTCGTTGTTCAACATCTTCTAAACATCCATAAATCACAGATCAGGCCAACTTCTACAACTCCTAACCCAGCCAGATGCCAAGTTCTGCTTCGAATTAAATCACTAAATCCCAAATCACTGCAGTGCTCCAGAGGACATGCTGCTGAAGCTTTTCAAGAGGACCATGATAGCTTCAAAAGGATCTTAGTGAGGAGAAGGCCCAGCAGGTTACCATTCCTCTGAGTTTCAGAGAGCAGAACTACATTAAACAGCCCTTCAACACAGAACAAGACCTTCACAATCCTTTGATTTGAAAATACTGATGGTTTAACTAATAAGAAAAAACTATTGCAATGCAGAGAGGGTAGGAACATGTAACTCACTGAAAGCTGATTTCAGCCTGCTCAAACCAAACAGGTGACCTAAGCAGGCAACTCTCTGTTGCTAGTGTTTATATGTTCATTATCTGGAGACAAAGTGAATACAACCTGAGCTAGCCCTCTCTTTCAAGTACTCATTAGATGTTGTACATGCAAATCTGTCAAAAAGTCCTACAAAATTTTCTCTACAAAAGACTCGGAAATGTCCATTACAGATCCCTGCTCAAAAAGCATTTCTTTCATGAAAGCCACAAACATTAACACACAAGCTCATAAAAATCCTCATGACGATGCCCTGCTGTGAGATGGGACACATTCTCACATCAAAGACTTCATGCTCATTCCTCCTGCACTGACTCCTCGCCACGAGCCCCAGTTTCAAACACAACTCCCAACCTTGAAACCAAGGGCAGACATGACCAAACTGCTTATGCAAAAGGAGCAGCGGGTTCCTCAGTTCCTGCTAAGCCATGCGGTAATCCTAACTCGCAGGATTTTCCAAGTAATTACAGTCTTAGAATAATGATGTTAACAAAAACAACAAATAGGAGGGCACCTGGGATAGTTGTCGTGTCTCCGCTGAAATTCTGGTAAACACTTCTGGAATTTATACCAGCAGACAGTCTGAACAAAACAAATCTCGAAGGTACTTCACAGTTCAGCTAAATCAAAGCAAGTCTGCTTCCCCTGAAGTCTGAGTCAATGTCAGTTGATGCAAATGAGCATTAGTTGGAGGAGTGAATCCCTAAATGCATTCAGCCTCGAAGCCAGAATCACACATGAACTGCAGCCTTCAGCTGGCTCCATCTTTTGTTTTGGCAGCCCTGTAAAGGAAGGGGATTTTTGGCTACCTCAACAGACTAGTTTTCCTTGAACCTATACTTAAGGAACCTTGTTTCTTTTCAGCATTCCCTCAAACATGTTCAATAAGCAAGCATTGCAAAACACCCCAGTACGGACTGCCATCCCCCCAGTATGAAGAGAACTCACAAGTTCTTTCTTTGCCTTTTCCTTCCTTTCTGCCTGTTCTCTGGAGTTTTTCAAGAGTCAAACCCATGCCTCTCCAGCACAGCCATGGAATACCATCTGCCCTGTGACTTCTCAAGACGCCAAAGCCACATGCTGTCCTCACTGGGAACAAAGTGCTGTTCCCCAAATGTACACAAGGTTCTTTTCTTGAACATTCACCATGGAGCTGAAACTGTCAGCATTTGCAGAGTCTGGGGACTGCACATACATGTGGCAACAGCCATGGAATAAAGCAAGGGCTCAAAGATGGATTTTATTCATCTGTTCTAGCTGCCACATCTGCCACTGGCCTATGGACCACAAGTATAACTGTGAATCCACCATGCCACATCTTTAAAATTAGAAATATCTGAAATGCCTCTCCCGTGAGGAACATTTTTGGAGAGTTCTTCTGTGTGCCAAATAAAGGTTCAGTTTTAGCCTTTACAACTACAACAAAGCCCCTGAATGCAGCTGAGAAGTCCAGCTGAGAACATGACTTTCCCCACTGCTCTAACCCCAGACCAATGCACCAGTCCTTGTGTCTGCCACCAACAGCTACAGATTCTGGATTCGCCCATTTTAAGCACTTCAGAATGTTTTTGTGAGGGTCTTGACAACCTTCCAGTAAAAAGCAGCTGTCAAAATGTATCATACAATATCCTAGCAGACCTCCTCCACACTGCTGCTATAATTATGTGGGGTTTTTTTATTTTGGCTTGAAGCAACTTGCAGAGAATATAATTTTCAGTTTGACGAAATAAAACATTCCGAGTACATTGGGTCCATAATTATATTTCAATTTGAGAAGAATGTGTTTGGTTTAAAAGAAAAGAAGCAGCAAAGTTGGTGGTAATTTACTTTACCTTTTAAAGCTTCTGAGATTTCTGGAAGCCAAACCCTCAGAGTTAACTGCAGTTCACAGAGAACACAGCAACTGGAAAACTCCTTCCGAAGGGAGTGCAGTGTTCACACATCCCTTCCAGGGCAGGGGTCACTTTTTTGGGAGCAGCTCAGATGCTTTTACCCTCCAACCCTCTTCTGACGCTTCCTTGACTTCAATGACTTAGTGAATTCAAGTCCCCATTGACCAATTAGAGACAACAGGGCACATCTGTCAGAGTGTGGCTGGTTGTGGTGTGACACAAAATGCCAATAAATGAGGTTTAACTGCCTTTACAGATGCTCTGTCTCAATTCAACTATGCAAAACAGGCAGCATTCAAAGAGGAACCTGGCTCCAAAAACATACACGAGCACATTTTTGACAGCTCTGTGTATGCAAACCAGAAGTCTACATATATCAAAGAGCTGCCTGGACAGAGTAAATAGAGCCCCAGGAAATTGCTGAGTCCCCTCTGTTTCCCAGGATGCTCTGTTATTCAGACAAAACCAGGGATGGCCAAGAGTAAAGAATTTAATGCCCTGAATATTATCTCCCCGCTGTCCTAGCTGGGCAAGAAGCTGAACACTAAAGAAAAAAGAGTGGCCAGTAAATGCCCACTTATGAACTGAGAAGGCCAGCACCAAGTGACCAGCACTGCTTACTTTTTACCCTGGCTAATTTATTTAAACAAAGTGCCTGAAACAATTAACAACTCCAAAAATATACACAAAAAATCTATCCCATCCCAGGTACACAAACATCTTGAAGCAGTCCATGGCCACTTTCAACCTTGGCCTGATCCTACCTGAAACGTCAGCACTGTTCTAAGGTTCTATTTTTACGCTGAGAACTTGCCCTCTAGTTATATTCCCTTCATACCTATCCAGATATTTTTCTCCTCCATTTCTTCAGTTTATTTTTCATTTTGCTTTAGAAAAATCCTTTCTATTCACACTTCATCTTCTCTGAACTATTCCCACCCTTTCAGTAGGCCAAACAGAAAATCAGCAACACATCAAGCAAACCATGTTCTAGTCCAATGCCTTCTTTTTTTCAAGTGAGCATGAACCCCTTCTGAGCCAAGAACTCCAGTATCCCTCTTCCTTTTTTGCTCAACAGGACCACCTGGAAAAGCAGTTCTGTTTATCATGGCTATGCTGTGAAGTACATGTCCCCTTAATCTTGATTTGGATTCATCACATGCTTCATCATTGCTTTCTGTCAAGAGTATTCCATACCCTTGGATACTTCTATTTAAAAGTCTGATACAGTTTTGAATCAGGTGGCTTCAAAAGTAATGCAAAGTCCTAACAGCAAGGAGACTCATGAATTTCTACGGCTTGCTTCACTACCTGAACATACAAAAGCAGCATAATAAAGTATTTTGCTAGAAAGATAAGGAATGTTCAGGCGAGGCAGCAATGTCAGCATCTCTACAGAAGCCTCATACATCTCTGGGGTGTTCAGTTTGCAGAAGGCAAAGGCTGAGACATTATGATGACCACATATACCTGCATCCACAGGGACTTCCTCACTGCTGTCTCAAGACAGCTGACACCATCAAGGCTGTGTCTCTAGGGGAAACCATGCCCATGCCACACAACCAGGAGGTCTGGATAGAGCAACAGAGCACTGAGCTCTGCAGGATCTGGCCAGACATTTCCTACTCTGCTTTCAGCGTGACAAAACACACACCCTCTGGGCCACACCTTTCACAGGACTGAGTCTGGCTTTTGCGAAGCTCAGACTTGTGTCCCCATCTCGTTGGACATGCACATCACAGCCAGGCCTTTGGCTCTGTGTCTTGGGGGTGACTCAACACAAAGCCAAACGTGTGTGCATGGGCATGCAAAGGAGCTGGCACAGGTCTCCTGGGGGTTAGGAGAGCCCTGTCACTCCAGGATCAGCTGCTGTTTTCAGAGATGCTTAAGATGTAAACGACTAGAGAATACATCTATAAATTACATCTTCACACTTGGGCTCTTCCAGGGACTCCAGCAAGGTCCCAGAAATGGAGAGCTGGAAAGGCAGGAGGAGTTACACAAGCCTACAGGTTCAGATTAGTGCCTGTACCAATGTCGGAGATGCTCTGTGTGCAGCCCAGAGCACAGCTGCCAGGCAGGAGCCTCTGCCACAGGGAACTGGGATATGCTCTCTGAGAGGCTGGGTGTTAAACATGTGAGCAGCTATGCTCTGGCGTAATTTATGTTTCTGAATGCTTAACTGCACAGTGTACAGTTAAATACTGTGAATGCCTACACTTACTGCATGTGCACAGGACATCACAGTCATCTCCTCTGGAGGAGAAGAATGAGTAACTGCTGAAAGATCACATCAAAAGAAAAGAGTTTTCAGTCTAAGAGCAGCTGGAGAGAAGTGCTCCAGCAGAGCCCTTTCATAACCCTCTTGGTGCTGAACGAGAGCTCAGACCATGAACACACATCAAAAGTGGTAATGCACTTCCTCTGCTGAGGGTGGAGTTTACTGCTAACCCATTCCTTGCTCATCTCCCCAGCCTGAACTCATTCAGGATGGAGCACTGTGTCAGCTGCAGCCCAGTCTTTCTGCACAGACATTGTGTCATTCAGTCTATGGCAGCAGCACAGACAAAGATAACACTATAAAAATAGAGTTGTTAATACCTACAGTTAGTTAAAACCTTAACCCTTGAAGACATGCAGGCAATGAACTAAAATCATGCCCTGAAACAAGATGATCACAATCCATCAGGTATATTGTGTGCTGCAAAACAGGTGTGAGACCAAATTCATGTCCATCTCTGAAACTGAGACATATGCCATGCTGTCAGGACCCACTGTATCTCAAAATCTCTTCAAACATGGATTTGATCTCACTGGGTCCACCCTGAGATTCAGAGCCCCTAAACCAAAACAAGGACAAGGAGGGGTTCACACCATGGCCCTTGAGGAGACCTGCCAGAGTGGATCTGGGAAGACTCAGGGACCCTTCCACTACTTCAAACCCAAACAGCAAAAGGCATTTCACAATGTGGCTTGGCAAACTTTTGGTATTTAGGCAAGTTGGGGTTTCATTAGAACCATTTGCAGGGCACTGACCCAAACCAGTGTCTGAGTTTGGGAGTGCTGTCATTGCAGATTCTCTTTAAAAATGGCCAAGATTTTTCTAAGAACTGCCTCTGAAGGAGCAGCAACAGTCTGTCCAGCAGCTTCTATTGTTTTGGAACACGCCAGTTCTCTTCCCAGTGAAGCCTGTACTGCAGCATCTCTCTGCTCACAGGGATGCCCAAGCACGGAGGGATGTGGCAGCAGCATCTTTTAGGACAGTAATATTGACAAGATGAGGAACAGCCTTCCCTGTTTCACCCTGAAACAAAGCTTGACTCTGCCTATCTTGGCAGAACTGAACTATGAAGGGCAAGGGCTGGCAAGAAGGAAAAGGCACAATACAGCATTTCAGGGATTTCCTTTCAGTATTAGAGGATTTAATACACAGTATCTGCCATCCATGCTCAAACGCAGCGTTCTCAGCCCTCACAGAATGAATGTTCCCCCTTCCTTCAAGGAAAGCTTTCCTTGCTGTTCTGAAACACATCCCAAGCTATCCCTGTAACAACAAACCGACTTCCTTGTGCTGACCACAGGAAGAGATGGCCGACTGCAGCAAGACAGTTCAAACGTCCTAATTGTAAACAGGATCCCATTGTATTCTCCTTTATAGCACACAGCTCCCGCCATAGACCCGCTATAAAAACACCCCACAAGTGCACTGACCACCCAGAAGTGAAGCACTGGATTCCAAGAGGTGGGGAGGAGACACACAGCTCAGTTACACACGTGTTCTTGTTTATACAACTCTTTAGCAAAATTAAATTGAGCTTTAAGAAAATAAAATTAAATATTGATGGCTACAGAACACAAATTTCTGTAACATCTGTGTTGGAGAAATACAACCATGCTAATCAGAGCACTGGATTGGTTACAATTACAGCAGAAAGATTTAAAGAGAGGAGACAATTTTTCCCCCCAAAGAAAGCCCTCTCTAAAGTGTTGCAGAAGTAAAGCTTTCTGCTTCTCTCTGAACCAATGCTAAGAGTAGCTCGGTCTGACCTCATTACTGCAGTCCACAAGTGCACTCCACTAAAGACAGCAAACTCCTCTGGTCTCTGAGGGAATAGCTACTCCCTGATGTTTGAGCACAGGGCTGCTCTAAGCACTGCTCACAGGTGTTTGTAAAGTCTCATGGATGCCACTGACAAACACTGCTCAGCCCATCCACCAGAAAGGCAGGTGCACATCAACACCACCAAACTGAAATTGCTGCACATTTCCAGAAATCCACTGCCTGAGAAAATCACCATCATCATCACCTGGCTGTGAGAGCAGTACAAGTCTGATATCTGCATCTAGACACTAACAGAGGATTGGTTATCCTGTGGCAAAAGGAGGGAATTGGATATCAAGACCATATTTTTTTCCAATCTGGTGCAGTGTGCCTTCTAATTGCATAAAATAAGAAGGCACACACACTTTTATCTATCAATCACTTGGTCAAACAACAACAAAAATTCCTGCATCTGAATTCCATCTGTCCTTGAACTCTCTGCACTTCTCTGGAAATTAATCATTCAAGATACCTTTGTTTATTCCCTCCTCAGAGAAGCTGAGAACTTCTTATTCCTTAAAGTCTTTATTGCCAAAATCACCCTGGTAAAAACTCACCAAAGGCAGAGACAAGTTATTAATGTCTCATTTTACAGATTAGGAGCAGAAAATATAGCTCATATTAATGTCCCTGATTCTTTTGTCCAGCACATCACTATGGAACACAAAACACCAGAGAGGGAGCTCAGTGCTTTTACAAGCTGGGAAATGCAGAGAATGAGCAAACAGGCAGACCAGTGCTTCCAGAGGGAACACACAGCTTCCTATCACATGTTATTTCGCTAAAGGCTACATCCTCTTGTCACTACTACCCAAAGTTATGGTGATAGATCAGTCCACAACTCTCTGTGCACCAGAAGACTGGAAATAAAAGCAAGTCCCTTCACTGTTCAGGTGTTTATCTGGAATTACCTTGGCCTCAGCACCCTTCCCCTCCCCACTCAGCAACTCTCCCCTCATCAACCCCTCAGACATTTCTATCCTAAGCCCACCAAGCAGTCAACCCAACCAAGACTGCTAAGGCCCCGCTCAGTTTGAGTTCCATCTCTTCCCCTTGGCCACACAAAGCTGTTTTCCCAACATACAGGTCTCCAGAGCCCTGGCCCTCCATGGGGTGCCACAGGAACACACACAAAGAATAAGACACTGGCATCACTGATCCTACACTCATCCCACACCAGCTGCCATGGCCTTTCCCTTGAGAAGGGCATGTCACAGGGCACACAGGGAACCCACACTGTGGCAGGGCTCACCAAACACTGCTGTGACAGCAGTTCCACAGCCATGGCATCAGGTGGGGCCTGGCTGCTGTGTGCAAGGCTGCTCCCTGATACATGGAGCAGAGAACAGCTCCTTGGGACTAATCCTACACTCAGGCAGTGTTCCCATTGACGTCAGACATAAATATTGGAGAGCTCAGCTGTGTAAGCCTCTGCAGGGTGGAAAACTGGTATATTTTCAGTACTTCAATGCTTGGCATGTTCTAAATAGAGTTCAGATGAAACCTTCAAGGCAGGTTCTTCCAAAGAAGAACTTGCTGCTGTCCCCACCTTTCAGCTGAACAATGTTCCTAGCTATGCTGCAGAGCATCAGGCCAAGGCACTGCACCCCAGCCATGCAATCCTTCCCCAGCCAGAGGACATAGCAGAACTGTAAGGAAAGATGAACACACTGTGCACAACCAGTGCCTGCACCTCAGTCATCTCCCAAGCTCTGTGCCTTTCTGGACATGCCTGTAGCAGCAGCCAGCTAGAGGAAAACCCTTCCAGGCCCCCTTAGGAGCAATCCATACAGACTGTCAGCAGAGTCCAACTCTAAGGGCTCATTTGGTGTTTCATTCAGGGGCTAAACTCAGCACCAGAGGGGAGCTCCTCCATGACAGGAGGGATCCTGTCCCTGGGCAGATAAACAGCAGCACAGCTCAACTTGCATCTCTTGCAGTAGTAGGACAGCACATGTCAGTTCCAGCCAGGGTAGTTTATATTTATTAGTGCAGAAGTGTCAAAATATTTGGTGGTAAGATGAACCCAGCGGATGTTTTTGCTGGCAGGAGCCTGGGAGTGACAACTGCACTGCTCGTTGTGAAAGAGCAACAGCTGAGCATGTGCTGAGGTTGCTTTCACACTGACAGCAAGGCATCCCATGCTCTGGGATTAATTGGATTATAGAGGCTTTCCACTTCCCACCCAGATCAATTGGCATTTTAAGTAATTCACTTATCACCCTGGAGAGTGAAAGCTCAAGTGAGTAACTTCAATACCAGGCCTTCCACAGGAGTTTAAGAGCCTTCTCCTATCCCCCAGCCCCTGCTTTCAGTTCCTCTCTTCCCTGCTTTCCTATGTTTTCACTGTGCTCAACTTCTTGGGCAAAACTATCAATTAACATGACACAAAATAAAACATTTTTGGGAAATTTCCACCTCCATCTCCTCTGCAAAGATAAAGCAAGGAAAACATTTTAAACTTTGTTTTATAAGAAATCAGAAGGAACATGGCCCACAAAACCAATTTCCAACCTAACTTGATGGCTAATTTCAGGAGCAGTCCAGACAACCTTTCAGAGCTGGTAAAAGAGACACTGGGATTCAGCACAGCAAAACATGACTGAGGTAGATAAGAAGTTACTATACAGTTTTTCTTTTCCATACAAATACACCAAATAACGCAGAATCGTTTTGGGTTTTCCCTGTATAATAAGGGAAGGAAATGGAAGAGTAAGTGAGGAACAAAGAGGATCATGCCAGGAACTGAAGTGCCTGATGCCCAAACCTTCACAAAGAAAGCAAATATGTTCTGCATATTTTACAGCACACACTTTCTACCTCAGGACTGTAAAACTTGTGGAGTCATCAATGGCATCAATGATGAGAACGAAATCACAGAATATCTAGAATATCAGACAGAGAATGTAATGAAACCAGGTCAAGTGCACATCAACTGCTTTTCTGGGATGCAGTGAAACATTGCACTTCAGTGGCACATGTCCTTTGTAGGCAGAATGCTAATGCTCATTGTCCCAAAGAAACCACAGTCTCAAAGCTTTGTCCTCCAGCAGTTGATCCCAACTTGGGGAATCCTCTGCAGGTATGTTTAAAAAGGTGTTTAATACAGCCAAGATCTTCCTGCATTCCCAAAGCAAATCCCTGTGCAAACCTGCCATGCCACATGGAGACAGAGCTCAGCCTCTGAGACAAGCTACACTCCATTCATCAGTCAGGTAGAAAAAATTACATCCCCATTCAAAATAACAGGGAAAACAAGGTCAGGGCTTTCCTTTGTGAGACAAGGGACCACCTGCTTATTGTCCTGTTGTGGGATCACAAGTTGTTACCTGCTGCACCATTCCAGCCAAGCCCTAATCTTGGACAGGAAGGGCCTGACAATTCACACAGAAGTCTACAGCTTGCAGCTAAGTAAATATTTCACTATATCTCTGAACAGCTCTATCATTTATACAAAATACTCTTTGTTGTATCATCAAAAGCCATCTACGTAGTGATCAGCCAGCCATAAAACAGATGCTGGGAGCCATTCCCTATCCTCACACAGTCCATTCCCTATCCTTGGACCTTTTCCACTGGCAAGAAGAGACTGAGGTTCTGGGTAGCACATGGTCTGGCACTTCTCTTCCACAGCCACACCAGCCATCACTGTCTCCTGAGCTGTTCTCTGATGTAATTGCTTAGAATTTAATTAAATATGCATGAGACCCAAGGGAGCCAAGTTTTGTACAGAGCCCTGTGTGAAATTCCAGGGCTGCTGGAGAAGCAGACTCTCCTCCTGACACCCCTCAGCCATGTTCCCCATGTGGAGCAGGGTCCTTGTTTTGGGAACCATCACATTTTCATCAGGATACAACTTCCACTTAAAGCAAATTCTCTACAAAAAAAGTCTTGGCACCCTAAGTTAAAAAATATTAGAATGCGCTGGCAAAGAGACTCTCAGAGAAATGCTTTTCAATGATTTTGAGGTGCAATATCTGAAACAAACATTCATATCAAGCCACAAATTTGCTGGACACAAAGTCCTTCTTAGTTATTACAGCAGCAAATCAGTCACTACAATACAACATAGAAGGTGGTAAACCCTTTCCTTCAGGCACCTTATTGTTTGCTGTTGCAGGCTTTAATATGCTATTGATCATATCAAACTTACACAGACTTGACAAAGAAGTGTCTGCTTTGCCACCACTCCAGCAGGAAGGCTTGTGCCCTATTCTCACTGCTTTTTCAATCCCCTGACTGATACCTCCCTTCCCACCTTCCTTTCTGACCCCCTTATATTTGAGGTTTTTCCCTGCAAGGATCTGAACCCTAAAAGGTGTGAAAACAAGTCAGTAAAAAATGCCATGGAAAAACCCCAAGACTTTCCTTATCAAAGATTACAGCAAAGCTACACAAATGAAGCTGCTCGTGACAACTGCAATACTAAATCCTCTTAAAACATCCATAGAACATCCCAGGGCCCAAGTGCAACCAGCTCAGATCCTGAAACCTAATCATTTCCTTCAAGTCTCCTGCCTTTTGCTGTCCCTTTTCCAAGCAGAGGAGCCTCCTGAGAAGGAAACATGAAGTGGAGGTTCTCGATGATAAATATGGGAACACGATTGCAAAACTAAGATTTAAAGTGTAATAACGAAGTTAAATCAGATGTTGCACTAGCACATATGTCACCAAGACGCATCCTGGCTCACATACAAAAATATGGTTGACAGCACTAAAAAAAAGAAAAAACCCCAACCAACCAAACGAAAAAACCCCAAAAATGATACATGGAGAATACAAAACCTTGTGCTTAGTTGTGTCTTTTGAATCCCCAGGTACACACACCTAAGAATACAGCATAACAACCTGTCACTGCTTCCTTACTGCAAATGCAGGGCTGTTGGTTTTATCCCAGCAGCTGCACAAAGAAGGGCAGGGTGACGCAGAGCACATGAAAGGAGCTGGCATCTGGAAAAGCCAGCACTGAGCATTTCCAGTCACATTGAAAAAAGACTAGTCAGAAAAAACTCTGAGCCTGAAGGCCTTCAAGCTCAGGATGGTACACAGGTTACTCAACTGGGAGTCTAAAAGCCATTTTTTATAAGTCTTATATACACATGTCTTTGTCCCTGGGACATATCCAAGTGCCACTGAACATTCAGTTTACGTTTCCTTTTTTCTTGTTTACATTTTTAAGAATTTATATTAGTCATGTTCATGTAATCACCTGCTTGAACTGCACTGCACTGTGTGACATGGATTTTAACAATCAGAGCTATTAAATATTACTTAAAGCACCGAGCAGTAACCAGAGTTTACTTATTAAACCCAGAGTGACAACAAACATTGATTTCCACGAGGAAAGCAATTCGGGTATTTTTCCACACATATAAAAATGGGTGCATCTCTTCAAAGAGCAAACAGTCATAGGGAAAGGCTGGCAGATGGGAAAGTCAAAATTAGAACAAACTAAGATAAAAAGAAATTATGAAGCTGGGGAAACTGTTGTGCAGGATGCAGGGAACCTTTCCTAGAAAACCTCCTGGAGTTTGCCCAATGCAAGGGAAGGCCTTCAAGTTTCCATAGATTTCTCTTAAGAGATTAAGGTTAATTTGTGTGGGGTTTTTCTTAATAGTCACTATTGGAACCAAGTTGCTCATGAACAGGCAGCAGTTTGTGTTTCCTTGTCCTGGGCTGTCTAACCAGTTCATGGAGTCAGGTTTCAAGGATGCCCTGTCTGTAGAATAAAGTTTAAAACATTCACGTCCTAATCTTTGCTGATCAGGACATCTTCAAAACATCTGCAAGTTTTGGTGCAGTGCCCAGGAATCATAATTATTTCTGAGGAGGAGAATTGCAGATTTATTGAGTAAGACAGGGCAATACCTGGACAATTATGAATCTTAGGCAAGACATGCTATTGCTAGCAGCATTTCCAAACTTGAGGAGAGTCAGCACTGTGGAATGGTGAACTCCAGGCACATTTTAATGATGTTTTTGATTACAGTCCATTTAAAAGAATCAGCTGTCAACACCAATCACTTCCTTTTGGATAATTCATAAAGTGGTTCATTTCAGAAGCAAAAATATGATGGGCTTGAGTAATGGAGTGCTGAACTGCACTAGGTGCTGGCTCTGCACATCTGGTGGCTGGGAACACTGCTCTGTGTGCCCCAAGCTCACCCCCAAGTGTGCTGTGTGAAGGAAGGGGGCACACTGCCTGCTCTGGGGGCAAGGCCTTTACTGCTCCTCCATGTGCCACTGCCACCACAGCTCCGTGCTGCTCCAGGGACAGCAGATCCACCCAGGCTTGAAACAGAGCACCTGAGAGGTTGTGTTAGGGTGAAGAGAGCCCTGCCTGTGCCCAGCACAATGCTCAGGGTTAGCACTGGCCC
Source organism: Campylorhamphus procurvoides (assembly GCA_013396655.1). Classification (NCBI taxonomy): domain Eukaryota; kingdom Metazoa; phylum Chordata; class Aves; order Passeriformes; family Dendrocolaptidae; genus Campylorhamphus; species Campylorhamphus procurvoides. Next base: position 51,107 of record WBMV01006148.1, read on the forward strand.
TGCCCCACACCACCCCAATGCTCTGTCAGAGCACCCATCAGCCCTGATTACTGCAATGCTCTTACATGATTCAGGAACTGGCCCGTGCTCTCTGAGGCCTTGTATTGCCAGTGACATGTAGGGCTAGTGTGATGCCAGCCCCCCATTAACTTTGTTTTTTTATTAGCATGTGTAAAACAAACACTTTTCCTCATTGCCAGCTCTGTATATACCTTGTGGGATCTGAAAATCAAACTGGGCCTATTTCGTTGATCACCAGCAACAAAAATAAAGCAACCAACTCAGCTCTGCACCATTTCAACCATTCTGGATGGATAGCTGGGATTATGAGCAGAAGTTTGTCTTCCACATGTAATTTAGTTCACAGTTCAGCTGGACATCCAAGAGGGGGAACATTTTTCAAACCATTTTTTCACAGAATGCCTTTGGAGGCTTACAAATAAACAGTACTTAGAATTTATTTTAACTAAGGATGAACCCAAAGTTTCTTCCTCTGAACTATAAAAAAGTTTGGATCTTTTTAGAGTGTTTCAGGAACTCACACATGGGTTCTGACTTGGCCTCTAGACTCAGTTGGGAAGGAACCCACTCTGTTTTCTCTAGAACTGGAACCAGAGACAGTGGCCCTGCACTCTTCACACAGAATGTCAAATGTTGCCCTGTTGACATTGGCTGTAAAGCCAGGCAGGAATTTCTACTACTTCTCTGTTCCGAGTCTCTGGATTTAAGCAATCAGAAAACGAGTTAATTATATAGAGAAGTGTAACATTTACTGCCTGTCATCACTGGTTAGTGCAGAACAACTAATCTGCAGAGAAAATCACTGACCTCAATTCCCATGGGGAAGTGACAAACACACCCCGACACAACAGCAGTAGCCCAAGAGAGTCTCCAGCCAAGTCCAGGGCCTTGGGAAAACAGTGCATAACACACCCACAGTTAGCCAGCCACTGTAACTCTTTAGAACCCTCCAATTCCTTTTCTCTAATAATTAGGAGCCTGGGGAGAGGCAGGCTGCTTTCCCTTTCAAGGATATTGGATCCGTGTCCAGCCACAGTGCTGAGTTACAGAATCAGTGGCTGCACCTTTCTAAATCATCATCACCATGGGAAGAGACAGGAGTAGTGAGGAGTAATCAATTAGCAGGAAACAAGTTACAGGCAGGACTGAAAAGAGACACACGTGTTGCCCACAAATTGTGCTTTTCTTGTGAAGTTCAGAATTTCTTTCAGGAAAGTTAATGTAGCCCTCCAATAGTGCTCTCCTGGGGGGAAGAAACCAAAATAACAAAACCCAGTAGCTCTTTTTAGGGAGGGAACAGCTCATGCCAGAAGAACAACATCCTTTTGGAAGCACTGCCTGTCTGTTACCTGGCTGGAGTGACTCAAGTGACACTGGAGTGCCAGGAACATGCTCAGCAGCTCCAAGCCAGAGTGAGCCACAGAGACAGGCACTGCAGGGCTTGAGCTCTGCAGGAAGGACCTCAGACAGGGCATTCCCAAACACCTGGCACTGCAGAAAATGCAGCAGAGAACTCAATGTGCATTCCTGGAAATCATTAGAAACTTCACATTTCCAAACTAGGCAAGCCTGCATCAAAACGTTAAGTGAAAAAATGCCTTGACCATTTCATTTTTCCAAATGAGCAGAGGGATTCACATGAACTTTCAGTGGTGGGAGGGGAAGGGGCAAGGCAAACCTGACATTTTTAGCTGCAGAAGTCAGCAAGCAAACATGATGAAGTTGAGGCAAGAGCAAGGAAAACTTAGGGCCCTTGCTTCCTCCACCATAAATTACACTACAAGTAAATCAACTGCCAGGAAAACATGTTCCAGTTTTCAGCCAGAGCAAGGGCAGAGGAAACCACTCTGCAAAAAAAAAAACACCTCACAGTGTAAAACAAAGCTTATCCCACCAGAGCTCTCAGTGGAAAGGGGTGGTAAAAAACCTGAGAGCTCTGGATGAGTGCAGTTTCCAGCAGGGCCCCAGCAAGTTTTCAAAGACTTGTCACTCATACCATGATAGCCATCAAGCTCGCAAGCAGAGCAGGCAGGAGAGCTGCAGTCCCCTTCTGCAGGTGCAATTTTACACATGGCAAATGAATTCCAGATGCAGAGCAAAGTCCTTGTCCATCTCCAGAATACAAACTGCACTTTGAGTGACGTTTGCCTGCTGAAATTCCCACGTGCAGTTCAACTGGGGGTTAACATGGGGGGAGCCCTCTCCTCAAAACCTCTGCCAATCTATCCACAGTGCCACAGGGGCACAATGAAATGAACCTGTACCTTGGCCTTGGGCAGAGTATTTTAGGCAGATAATTCATGTATGCCAATTATTTGTGTTAGGTAAAAACACTTCTGCAATTCTAAATTGAATTTAAAGAGAACAAAAAACATCTGGAAATGTCATTTGTGTGCTTACAAATACGGAATTTTGAAGGAGTATGCAATCTTTGGGGATGTCAAACTCTTCACAGTTCTTGATAAACCACTTTTCCAATTACCTTTTTCTCCCCCCAGTATGCATGGCACTGGAATCTGAGGAAAGCTCAAGATACAGAACTTATATTTTGAATTTATGCTCAACACAGGGTTGATAATGTAAAAATGTTTCTGTTATTACTGAGTAGAGCTTACACAGAGTCAAGGCCTTTACTGCTCCTCCCACTGCCATCCTATCAAGGAAGTTGGGGCTGCATGGGAGGGTGGGAAGAGACAGAGGTAGGGCAGGTGACTCCAACTGACTAAAGGGATATGCCAGACCATATGACCTTGCTCTCAGTACATAAAGCTGGAGAAAGCATATAAAGAATGAGAAAGGAAGGGAATGTTAGGACTGATGGCATTACTGCTACATGGGATGGGGCCCTGTTCCCCTGGAGATGGCTGAACACCTGCCTGCCCGTGGGTTTGCTTTCCTAGTGTGCACAGCTTTTGCTTTCCCTATTAAACTGTCTTTATCTCAACTCACAAGTTTTCCAGCCTTTACCCTTCCAATTCTGCCTCCAATCACACTGGTGGCGAAGTAGGCAAGCCACTGCATGGGGCTTGGTTGCCAGCTGGAGTTACACCACAAACAGGTCAAACTTTTCTATTTAATTCTTCACAAGACCAAGGTGACAAGGGAATTTTGAGAAAAATTTGTTACTAGCACTCATAACTGCCAAAGAGTAAATACAACCTAACTTTTGTTTTACACACAACACAGTTGCAAAAAGAGAAATCACTATAAAAAGGGTCTTTATCAGCTGCTATCTGAGAATAAATGGCAATTGGCAGCACTAACAAGTCCCACTCCCTGCAGTGCATGAAGCCTCACTTGCCATATTCCGTGGTGCTCTCCAGAACAGAGATGTTTCAAGGGGAGTCAGCTAAAAATGACAGCAGGAACACAGAGGAGCAGATCCCCAGTTCCCCACAAAGGAGCTCTCCCTGCCAGAAAGCTCTGTTGGCTCTGAGCATGGCAAGGAGTAAGGCAGACACACACAGCCATTTCTGTCTGCATCTCCTTTTCCCACCTGTTTCAATGTGCTCCTGTCCAAGCACATCCCAGTGCAGCTATGCCTGCCTACCTTTTAGCTGAAGAACAGTACATCCATGGGGAATCAGATCCTGGTCACACACAGAGCAGGAAGAGGGGTTTTCCCCCTGGGGCAGCAGGTACCAGGCAGACTGACTCAGCCCTTTTTTGGAGCACCCAGATCAGATCACTGTCTACTGTCACCATAGCTCATGGACTTGGAAAAGCTGCAGCCCAGTCCTGGTGCTCTGGGAACCCAGCAGGTGCCACCCAAACAGCCTAGTCAAGAAGAAGGTGGAAGACAGAGGTGTATATGGGAATTAAGGAGGCTTTCCAGCCCACCAGCACAGCTACAGATACAAAGTTTCTGCCAACAATTGTTTACTTCGTTAACCAGACTGGTTTTCATGGACAAAAGGAAGCAGTATCAGCAAATCTCATGTTTCCTGGCCTGACTCTGTACTGATCAAAGAGGCTAATAGGTAGCATCACACCACTTGGCATTTTACAGGATGAAAAGCAGCATCCACATTATTTGATGAATACTGGGAAGGAAGCTGTATAAAAACATCCTAAAAGATAGTTTTTACTCCTGTGTTGACAAGACAAGCAGAGGGTGGTAGTGAGGACTAACATAAGCCTGTTCAATGACTTTCCCAAAAATCAGAGAATAGCTCAGCAAAAAAGTAAGAAAATCTTCATCTGATTCCCAGCCCAAATTCCTCTCTGCTAGACCATGCTGCTTCCAGTCCTCTGGAAACACCGTGTCCACCCAGGGACCAACAAGTTTATTTACCATCAGAAATACCCACAAGGTCTGCCAGGCTGTGTAGTTTTTAGGTTTATTAAAAAGAGGCAGCACTTTTTAGGGTACTGTCCCACTGAGCAGTGCAGTGTTACCTAAGAGGCAGCAGACTGTTCATTTTCTCATCTTCTCCATCAGCTTCAAGCTGTGAAATCCTGTCAGCTTTCTGTGCATTGCTGTGCCAGGACAATAATATCTTCCTGTCAGTACACAGCTACATTTTTTCCACAGCCCATCCAGCCAATTAAAAGCAATTTTCAAAAATTTCCTAGCCCTATTTCTGGTTAAAAAAAGAAAATTGCAACACAGAACCCCAGTTTTCAATTGGCATTAAGAGGTTCAAAATGCACCCCTGAAACATTGGCATTTGTGACAGCAGAGCAGAATCCCACACAGACACAAGCAGTAAATTATCAATTCTCATCAATCACAGCCTTTCTGAAAGCATATAGCAGATATGCAGGCTTTTAAGGAGGCAAATACAGAATAATCAGCCCTTCTCTTGAGATAAGGGGAGACTAAATAGCATGATCAAAGCCCTTGTTGGAAAATTGGGAGATTATTTTTAGTAGTCTGTAACTCTAAAATAACATGAGCAATTTAAGACATATAATTTGCTTTAAGTGTAGCAATTTTCAAGCCAAGTCAATTTTCCAAGTCGATGTAGCAAGGCTGATCAGGGGGCACCTTCAGCCCAAAGAAAGTGCTGCTGTTCACAATGTGCATGTCAGATTGTGGTGACACCACTGACTGCTTGAGCCCGGTCCTGGGTTCCAGAGGAGAACCCAACACAGCTGTCCCCGTGCTCTGTTCAACTGCCCATGCTGCTTTTGTAAAGTGCTCTGTTTTGCCAAGTTTGCCCTAGACATGCCTTTAAATCAACACAAACTGCAAGCCAGCCATCTCCCATACAGGGGATTTCAACAGGATTCTCTCTTCACTCCGTAATACAGATGCTCCAAACCACTTTCCAAAGCACATCGTGCCACTGGTGGCCAGAACTGGCCTCTCCTTCCCTCTCTGCCCTGGCTCAGCTCAGGACATCTCCTGGAAGGTCAGGGGTTCACAGCCTTTTTGCCTGCTAGCAGCACAGAGGTAAAACTGCACTAGAACTCACTCACAGTAAAAGGTATGAAGACTTTTAGTGATATCAGGTGCTTTCACATGAGTTCAAATGAAAGCTCAGGATCTCAGAGGGAAAAAGAGCATCTGCTGTGCTGAGGAAGATCTTCAGCAGTAGCTCAATTGGTTCTCCTTGTTATTTCATTCATGCTGTTCAACCTGCTCACCTGTTGGGAGACTTGAGCACTGATACAGTTTATGAAGAGAATTCTACGATGATCTCCAACCAAAAAAGGTTAGTAAAAAGCAAACAGCCATTAAAATGGCAACTCCCCCGCTCCCAGCCACCTCAGTGAGCCAAAAGCCTGGCACCAGGGCACCTGTGGCCCCTTGTCATCTTGTGGACATCCCAGCCCTCCTCCATGCACCTGCTGCCCACCAGCCCTGGGAGCTCCAGCCATGGCAGGACCCAGGCTGTGGGGAGTCACACTGTGCTGGGCCTTGCACATGCTGTCCTTCCAACCTGAACCTCTGACCTGCCCCTCCCAACCACAGAGTGCTGGCTGGTCCTGACTGGGGCCACCAGGCCTGGCTGGCCACTGTCTTGGTCCCTGCCTTGGCAGAGGCACTCCAGGCTCCTGTTGCTCCCTGACACCTGTGGGAAATCATAAAGGGGAACTCACTAAGTAGCCCACTGTTAAAGGTCTAGTAACAGCTTTAAGTGAGTCATCCAAGGTGACAAGCAATACCTGTAGCTGGACAGGTAAATCAAACCTGAGCCTTTTTACCTGAGACTCTAGCACATCCCTGTGCCCTCCCCATAGCTCCTGTGTCACCCTGATACCTGTGGAGCTGCTGGATTCTCAAACCACAGAGGGCTGAGTGGCTGCAGATTCACTCAGGATAATTACTTAATTGCAAAATAGTTTCATGGGGTTTGAGACTGTGGATTGGAACACTTTGTGTATTGCATTGTGCTTTCTTCCTCTTTTTGGTATGAACTCCTTACACTTCATGTGTAAACACAGCACATTTTGTGCATTTCTTAAATAACTAAGTTGTGTCTATCATTAGTCTGGTACCACCTGCTTAGCCAAGCAGCAGTTGACATACCTCTTGAAAAGAAAGGATTTCAGCAAGAAACTTTCCAGTACTAGGAGGTACCTATGAATGCCACGACTTAAACCTCTCAAAGCTCCATCAAGCCTCAACCAGGCACCAGCAGAATCCACACATTCAGGTGGGTACACTGAGACACAGCTAGTCCAGTTCACCATCTGCACCTCAATTCCCACTCCAGAGATTTCTCCAAGCACAGAGACACATTGGCCACCACACAGCAGGTTCTCTCCCCATCTGATAACTGCCAGCTGAGAAATGCCAAGGGCTGCAAGAGGAGGATGCTGGTGGGACAGTGGGGCAATGGTGCCCCCTCAGCAGGTTGCACACCAGCCCTGCCCCACAGGCAGAGAGCATCTCTGAGTCCTCAGAATAGCTCATGGCCTCTCCAGGTTCCCAAACAGACCAAACAGTCCAAACCCCCTTAACTTCCAGCTGATGGCAGTCATCCTGCTGCAAACTGATCTCCTGTCTCACTCCCCCTCAGCCAGGAATCCAGCATAAGCACCTTTCAAACCTGCACTTTTACTTTTTTCACTTAAAGAATGCAGCATTTGATGAAATACTAAGTTGTGTAAACAAAAGCCTTATCCCTAGCTATTAAAAGTAAAATCCCCTGTTTTGTTAAAGACATACCAAAGCCAAGTCCAAAGTCCCCAGATATGCCTGCAGGATACCAGGAGTGATTAACCCCTCTGTCAGAGTGCCCTGACCTCCAGATGGATCAGTAATTTTCTGCAAGTGTTTCTTCAGATGTTCTGGCAGCACTAACAGGCTGTTCTCACCTGCAGCAGTGGAGGTGATGCCTGTCCCAGGACACACACACACAGGTTGGATAATAAAAGGCCTTTTAGCCTTGGAAAAGCCATGTTGCTTATCTCAATGCTGCCCACCTGCTGCAGGCAGCAATGCTGACCACAGCTCTTTTACAAGCCTATTTTTAAGGTTGTTCAGAGGCAAACTCTGCCTGCAGCTCCCAGCACAGTCGTTCTGAAATGTTGCATATAAAAGGGATTATTCAGGAAACCTGAAAGAGCCCTCAGAAACTGAACATAAAGGCCCCAAATCCTTCCCCAAACACCAATAGTGCAGAACATGTAAGAGAGAAATTCTGGGCTCTCCCTCTGGAGAAAGGATTGCTGAAAACTGTGTAAACTGCTCTTCTGATTGACGAAATGCTGATGTTCATACTGCTCCAAAGCATAAGGCAGCAACGTCTTCATGTTAAAACCACGGAACCTAAAACTCTAATCTTGGCAAATAAGAGGATAAGGGGACCACACCCTCAAAGAATATAAATCAGCAAAGCTTCTGGGCAACAGCTTTCAGGTCTGCATATATTTGCAGGCACAACCTGAGCTCCAAAACTGTGCTTGTACCCTCTTCTGCTGGGCTGAACCCCCAGGCAGCAAGGCACACGTCTGAGAACACATTTAGCATCCTTCCCTGTCTCCCACGAGCATCTGACCTGGCAGAAGGCAGTCACTATGAGACTTCTTCCATAATATTAGTGTGCAGGAGGGCAATTCCATATTTTGGCAGTATATCCTGCCTAGTGCAAATGTCTGGTCTGCATCAGAACAACGTAGAAAAAAAAGAAGCTTGGCTCCTAAACCAGACTTCAGTCCATCAGTAGTCAGACCGTGTAAGCCCCAAAAGGCTCCACAGCCAAGACCAGGGAAATATGGTTTTTGTGTCTGCTCAGACTTTGAAATTAAAGTATGCATTTGCAGAGCAGCCATGGTGGAACTACACAAGAAATGCTTTTCATTGCAGTTTCAAATAGTAAGTGGCTCAAAAGGAGGGAAAAAAAGTTTAAAAAAAAAATAACAGAGACTCGTAGTCAAGATCTTAGGAATTATATGGAAAACATATTTCTGAAGTAACACATTTCTTACCACTGTAGGAAGCTGAGAATGACTTTCAAGGAAGGTGTTTTGCTCTAGCTAGTGACCAGATGGAAATGCCAGCAACCCAACTCCAACTGTTCAGAGATGAAGCTTATGCACTTGCTATTAACCATTTCCATCTTAAAATATCAATTAAATACCATTCTTATTTTGGAAAGAATAATCTCCTCTCGCAACCAGCAAGCAGAAACTGGCAACTTCACTGTACACCTGTTATTATGCATTACAATGAAATGGAAGTATTTAGGGAATTTGGCAAGCCTGTGCTGCTGAAACTATGCCGGTGGTTTGAGCAGCAAAGGCTCAGCTGAAGGCTTCTCCTGCCTGCTGGGCAAACAGTGCTGCACAAAGAGCTCCTGGTGGCCAGCAGCTGCCCTTTGCAGAGGAGGATCCCAAACATGCCCTCTGTGACACCTGCTCAGGTGGCACCGGCAGCAGGCTCCAGCAGTGCAGCAGGGAGGGGGCCCAGGGACAGCCCCTCCAAGAGCTGACCTCGGGGGGGAAGTGCACAGCACTATTTATTCAGGTGCAATAACACAGATCTTTGTGGGCTGTTCCGCAGTGCTAAAACAAAGAGGATTGCAAAGAATGCGCTCCCTGTGCGACGGCCCGAGCCCCGCTGTAAGCACACCGTGTTTGCAACATCCAGGGATGGCCAGGAGCAAAATTAGTGTCTTTTGGGGCCACTGAGCACAGAGCACCAGCAGCTTTTCAAACTGGAACAGCTTTATGGTGCTGCACAGTGTGACTGGGACATGGGCAATGAGACAGGGACATGGCAGAGATGGGTTTTTCCTCCTCCCCACGCTCATTTCAGCTGTCCTAACCTTTCCATGTGAAAATAAACAGGACAACCTGCAATAAAAGGCAATTTATGTGTTGTAGCTGAACTATGAGAGTCTAGGGAGCTGGGGGCATCCCAGCACAGTCAGGGAACAGAGCTTGTGTCATTAATTACTGGTTTTGTTTAAGATGAATTTCTGTTCAATACGAAACATCACGAGCAGAGGTGGAAATTAGAACTCTATAATTTATGGAAATGCTTTCCTCACCACAAACAACAAAGTAGGGCAGACACCTCGGCCTCAACAATGCACAGCCAAGGGAAATGAGTCCAAATGTGGGCTTTGTGCCTGGAGGCTTCAGCAGACACACACACCTGGGGCTACCTTTATGCAACCAATCACTCCTGCAGTCCTGGCACCACCACAGTGTTAATCAGGTTACTTTAACCTCATTCACATGTCCAATAACATCCTTACAAACGCAGGGGGTTGAAAATAAAATGTCTAATGGACCTGTGACTTCTGAACAACACACTGGCTGTTTCATAATGAACACAGAAATGGAACAATCACTGACAGTTTCCAGGGAGAATTGCATTCAGCAGTCTTAGGCACACACTGGATGATGCAGGTAAAATGCTGCACTACACCTGGCCTATTTCAGGGGCTCAGAGAGGGACAAGGTGAGCCAAGGCCAAGATCAAGTCCGGTTGCTATCCTGAAGAAAAAACATAAAAGAAACACTGGTAGAGAAGCCATGTAAAAATAAAGACATTCTCCCACTTGTCTGTGTGAATTTGCTTTTTGCCTCTCAGCAACAGTTCTGTTGCACTTCTGAGTAAAGCAGAGTTCAGGCACAGCCATCCATCCTCATGGGCAAGAAAAGTGCAGAGGCATGGGACACAGCAGGACACTGTGATCCTGGGGCTGAGACAGTTTCTAGAAAAGCTGTCAGATGAACTCGACGTTCCTTTGTCAAAGCCAAGAGGCCTTGGTCATAGGAACAGATGTTCCCAGCTGGAAGACTTGAAGAAAACTTGAGCCTTCCCCTGCCTCACCTTCTTGATGGCTGTCAGTGGTAAGGACACTGGAAGAAAAGCACAGAGGATCCCTCTGCTATAAGGAATTTCTCAAGGAATCAATCTCTCTTTCATCAGGAAGCTTTCTCAGTTTCCTTGCTCCACTATCAGTCTTGATCACCAACACTAACATGGGTAGGTACCACCAGCATAGGACTGCTAACAGGTAGCCTTCAGCATTCCTCAGGCACAAAAAAGGTTTGGAAAATTATACCTATGCTGTTTCTGCTGGAGTCCGAGTTGAGCCATCAAAGTCAAAATGTACTTGTACAAAAGATTAAGACAAAAGAGCAGAGCTAACAGGAAACTGATACACCAAGTTTAAAAATACACTTGTGTTTTGACCAATTTAATTCAATGTCCTCTAACAAAACAAGATAGCTCTTGAAAACACAAATCACTTGGATTCCATTGGGAAAGAAAGAAAGGCCCAAACTCCAATTCTCTAATGGCCAAAAATCCCCAAAAGAAACAAGAATGAAACATAACCTTTCTTTCATTTAGACTGGTCACCTGTACGTGAAACAGGTTCATTATCACAGCGTTGTTCAGACACCGACTGTGTGTACACACTGGAGAGCACACTGCAAAATCAACTCTGCTGAAAAAGCCCACAACAAAGCAGGGTTTGAAAGAAGAGAACCTGTCTACATTGCCCTGTGCAAACCAGATAGATGCTGGGAAAAGATGACAAGAGTTGTTTGATATGAATCCAAAATGCAGATATTTTAACAAAGCTGTTTGGTAAAAGCTCACCTGATCCACTACATGGGCATTTAGACTTTATTTCTTTCAGCTCTAGAGTGTTTAGGGTGAAAAATGATATGGATCAAGAAAGCAATTGAGCTGGCAGGATTCCAGAAGTGGATGTTACTGCTTCACAGCATTACTGGCCCAGGTGGAAGGCACTTTCTCCACATCTGGATACCTGAGGAGCAGTAAATCACAAAGCTGAAACACCCTCCCCCAATGATGGTTTGAATAAACACAACTCACATCAAGCTGGGCACATATTCTGTCTCCATTAACTGCATTGCCCTATATAAGCTAATTAAAAGCACTTGCATTGCCAGCTCTCACCTCATCATTCAGCTTTTAGTCCTTTCAAGAATCACACTGAGCACGTTTGACAGAAATAAAACTAGAAATTCCTCCCTCTGAAAAATACTTCCTTTCACCTGCAGAAATGACAGCTTCTATAAAATGGATCTTCTTCACTGAACAAGAACAAAAAGGGCATTTGGGTTACAGCAACCCCGTGTTTCCTCCTGGCAAAACTGATTCCCATACAGTAAAATCACAAATATTTTAAACAAGTCCCATAAAAACACCTGTGATTTGGCCAAATGCACTGTTAGCAGCTCAGTTCCCAATTGTATCACTCTGCTGAGTTGGGCAAGTCAGACCCATGCTGGAAAGCAACCTGGCTATTTTTAATGATTCCAAGCCCCATAACAGACTCCCAAATGAGCACTGAGAATGGATCAACAATATTCTGTGCAAGCATTAGAGCAGATCTTGCTATTACACCACACAGTGATTAACAGCAAAAGCACAACTCCAGAAAGCACAAATATTAAGCCAGAGAAAAAGCAAAGATAAGCAGAAACCTGAGAAGCAAACTGCTCTTGATTTTGGAAGGTCAACATTCATTAGGAGCACAAAAACTGCTTAATGAGGTTCAAACTCACAAGTATGCAAACCCTCTTAACCTGTCTTAAGCCAAAGATGTAACCCCTCCACCCAGTCTCCATGTGAGAAAACAGTGTTCAAACCAGTCATGTTGAAGTCTCACTGGGGAATTCTGGTTGATAAATAACCTGCAGGTTGAACACTGCATTTGGGAAGGACGGAGCTGACCAAACACACCAAACCATAAACTTGGTTCCAAACAAAAATGCCAACCCAGATCACTCAATGTCACCATCTTATCCTACAGCACTGACACTTCCAAGCAAAGGAAAGGAATTCCAGTGCTGAGCAAGGCATAACCCAAATGTGTGGCAATTGGTGGTCTTCTCATTCATTCTGTGAGCCTGGAACATGTCAGGGTTCCTGGACTGGCCACCCTTGTAGACTCGTGGGGGAGTGAGACCTGGTTCAGCCAATAACCTCCTGTGCTCTGATAAGTAATTTGGCTGCTCCAGAAAGGTTTCCTCAAGTGCAACAGCATCAAAAGGGCTTCTAATGGAGGAAGGAAATAGAGGAAGCTAATTCTTCAGGCAACACTGAAATAAAGAATTCAAGCACAAGGATACTTAGCTGGCTAAATGCTCCAGCAAATAAAGACTGATCCAAAATCTCCTTCCAGTCCCAGAAACGCAAGGCCATCATTTCACTGTGGTGGAACAAACTTTGGCCTGACGCACATCTGGTTCAAATTAGCACCTGCATACCTCGGTTATTAAATATAACCCAGAGCTCTGCACAGACCTGCAGAGTCCTTGTTCACAACAACTTATCCAAGAGCATCATGTCTTCCCTTATCAGCTGTGTGTGGTATGACACAATGAACGCAGTGCTGCAGTGTGACCAGCACCAGTTCAATTCCCAAGGACCAGCTCACTTTTCCCATCATGCCATTTTAACGTGGACTCTATGGGCTTGGTGGCTAATGGATGGAGTCCTGGAATTTTCCCTCAGATCCCTCAATTTTAACTTAAATCTGATGAGCTAAATGCAGTCTCTAGGGAAAAATGCATCTGTCAAAACCACCACCTGTAGCATATGGTCAAAATAAGAGGTATGCATCAGCCATTTCTATCTTGATTTGTTGCACCTAGTTTTGAATGTCTGCTATGCAAACTGGGTTTCAAATGAAAAGTTGCTGCTCTAGGTATTTTTCCAAGACAGCACTTGGGGATTTGGATGGGGAAAGCAAATTGTTTTATTGTTAAAGCCTACATCTTGGTAATTAGGGAGTCTTGGTTTCTTCTGACTCCCCCCAGGTACTGTGTGAGCCAACACAACTGCTTTACTGCAGCCTCCACAACTCACCCCTAACCTGGTATATACATATTGGTGCTCCTGGAGACAGAGGGTTTGCACCAACTGAGGGTAAAACTGTTCATTTCTAACTGCTCCCTGATTCAAACCACACTCAGCAGCCACAGTCCCTGACAACTGTCAGCAGGTTCAACAATTTGGGAAACTCCTGCAAATGCGGTCCCCATTGCTGGTGCCCCGAGTCCCCCAGTGCTGCCTCTGGGCACTGCACAGGTCCAGCCTCCTGCAGGCCTTTAAACACCAGGAAAAAACTAATGGCCCATAAGAAAAGACCTTCACTGAAAACAAGCTTTACAGAAGGGAAAAAAAGGTGGAGAGCTTGTAACTGATTTTTTTTGGGGAGGGTATAGCAGAAACCATTGGGGCAATAGCATACAGGAACACAACACAGCATATATTTCTAGATTTAGCTGCCTATTAAGGCAGTGAGTTAGGCTTAGCAATAACTGTCCATTTCCATACATTTCTCCAACCTTTTGAGAGGTTGCTGCCGAGTAGATTTTCCTAAAGACCAATTGTATTTCTCACAAGAGAACTGTGACAGGACATTTCTAACACAGAGATGCACCCTTGCAGTCTGAAATCCTTCCAGTGACCACCCCAAGCACAAAGGAATTGAGAGGGACTTCCTTACAACTCTCAGGAACCCGAGTGACAGTCCACAGGTTGGGTCATGTCTTAAGCTGATGATACAAGCTGGACTTGGCTCCCATGCCATGTTGTGAACTTACTTCCAGTGTGATCTGAGTGCCCTTCATGCCTCTGTGTGGGCTTGAGTTATCAAAATTGACCTAACGAAACCTTTGGGTCTAGTTCTCATGTATTTCATGAGGCTGATGTCGAGGTCTAAAGCCCTGATTAACAACAAGTTGAAGAAGCTCAGCACTGAATTCTCATGCGTGAGTTTCCTCAGATCTGCTCAGACTGATGCTTAAATGCAATTCTGGATAACAACTTTTGTTCTCCTACTTACTCTAGCCCCTGGCAAACAGCTATTTGAGCTATGTCTCAGGAGCTCCTGGCAGCAATCACACACAAAGGGCACTCGGTGTCAAACTGCAACATTCATTTGTTCTGCACTTGCCCCAAGACTGCAGAAAAGGAAACTTCCAAGTGCAAACCCCCAGCCATCCAAGGAGATTAGATGAAGTGTCTCCCTTTTCATCTCGGCAGAGCACTGGCCAGTAAATACTCTAAGTGGTGTCGGACAATGTGGTGCAGCTGTTGGTTAGAGCAAACAAGAGGAAATCATTAAAGACAGACACTTCCAGCCACTTGACTTCCACCCCAAAATAGAAGCAGCAAGCACACACATCCGTGATGGGATTTCACGCTCCCAAGAGAGCTGCCCACTGTGGTCCTGCCGTACACCACAAACCAGCATTCTTCTGCACTGTAACACAGAGCTTTCCAGTTCCGCTCTCCTGGGCTCCCTCCCATGCTCACACACCCAGTAGCTGGGATTTACATAATTGCAATTTCACCTCGCAAATGCTGCTGAGCTCTTTTTATGCCTCGTTTTCTCAACAGCTGCCTCTCGGAGTTCAAGTCTTCATTACTTATTTCAAACATTTAACGGAAAAAATGCAAACCATAATTGATACAATTATTACACCCTAAAAAAGAGAAAAAATTCTCATGGTTTGTCAGATGACGGGACTGAAGGTTTTTGTGTTTTCTCCCCCCTTTGTTCTCCTTTTCTCTTTAAGAACAGCACATGCAAAACATTTGTGAAGCCAACACAGCTGCAGGGCCCGCTCACCAGACCAGGACTGTCTACTCAGTATCCTTTCTAGCTTTTTATAGATACAACTGTAAAACACCATGAAATTTATTTCCTGTAATAATGATCCCCAAATATTTTCTTTAAAAGCCGACATTTCAGCAAAACTCTCCCAAGAATGTGGAGTTCTGCATTTACATTGTGTTAGCACAGTCCTTCTCTCCCCACTTCCTTCATTGTTCCCCCTCAGACACTCTTTGGTGTTTTATTTCACCAGCTGAGATCTGAGCTTTACAAGGCCAGGCTGGCACCACCATATTTGTACACAGCTTACTGGGAACTGGCACACCCCACACTGGAGAAAGGCTCCAACAGACAAAAAAATATGGGGTCAGGAGTTCTTCCCCTAAATTTCCATTTTTCCTACCATAAATTGCTGGCTGCTGGCTGTGCTTAAATCACAGCAGTGTGGAAAGCAAAGAGCCCTGTTCACAGGCATGTGCTTTCATCCCCACACACCAGGTCAGGTGTGCAAATAGCCTGCCACCACCCACTATTAAGGAGGCAAAACTGCCTCTGACAATCCTGCACTACAATTCCTGCCAGCTCACACCACTCCATCCATGTAAAACACAAGCTGAGGAAATCCTGTGGCCTGCTGCTCTGCTGCGATGACATTTTTCATTCCATTAATTCCACTGGGTTATGTCAAATTCACAGAACCACAGAATATTCTGAGGTAGGAAGGACCCCCAGGATCCTCAAGTTCAGCTCTTAAGTGAATGGTCCATACCAGGATCAAACTCACAGCCTTGGTGTTCTTAGCACCATGGTTCATGTGAATACTCTCAAAGCCTGGAAAAGTCAATACTATGAACTTGTAGAAAGAAATTACACTAATGGGAACACATTCCATGACACATGACAGTGTTTCATCGCTGTTTGAATTCTATATTTATTCTTCCCATTTCTTCTGCTTAACAAGCAGGCTAAACTACAGGATCACTGCAACAGGATAAATGGACACTTGGAAAACACAACATGCTGTGCTGTCAGGGGATGCCAGAAAAACTGTGGAAAAAATTTTACTTTTTTGGGTTTTTTAGTACCAGCTACTACTGATGTGAGTAGCTCTTCCATAACCCACAGAAGAGCAGAAAATACACTGAAAACATCCAGTTCTGAACAACTCAGCTTGTTCTCCAGCCTCCAGCTGCACAAAGATGCAGTCAGAGGCAGGGATACCTCGTGCTGCTACAATCCTGATAGGGAGAACACAGTGCATTTAAATCATATTCACTGCCCCAAATATCCCAAGCTGATGCCAAAGAAAGTCCTGTCACCATGTGTGCAACACACTGGATTGTCTTCTCTTCTCTCTGGCTGAAGGCTGTTCTACTCCCCCACATCAAGAGAACCTCCACAGGGCCCTGAACTGTGTGGAGTGTTCCTGCCCCCTCTTGTCACGCTTCATTACTGCCACACACATCTGGAGCTCCAAAGGTAATTTTATCTCTCACTGATGGTCTGTCTGAGGCCCAGGATGCCTCCAGTGCAACTTGTGTAATCTCCAGCTTCACCTCAGAACCTGATGGCTCAAATATATTCTGATCCATTAAAATAAGGAAAAACATTCCAACTGACTTAACTGACTTCAGAGTTTCTCCCTGTTTCCAAAGATGCCTTACAAGATTTAGCATTTCTCTTCATTTTTATCTTAATCTTTCAGCTGCATGACTGACCAGGTTATTATCCCTGGGGAGAAAGGTGTGCTCAGTGCTGAGCTTTTTGGGTCCACAGACCAGAAACCAGCACAGCCCTCGTGTGGCACTTCAGGAAACAGAGGGCCACTCACAATCATCACTTCCAAAGGCCCAGGAAGGAAAGTGTTTGTCTGTCAAACCCAGTTGTTGCTGTACATTGCACTATGTCCAGTACCAACTACTGACAAGGACTGTTTAACATTTCCAGCTTGATTAGATGAAATAAAATGGAGCAAAGTGTCCATTTTTTCCTCCTGACACCTACTGTGGTGTTTCTGTCTTGGAGAGCACAAACCCATTTTAATTCCCTGTGATATAGATAAGGTTATGACATTTTTCCCAATTACAATCCATCTTTTTTGAGATCCCCTAATGGTGCTACAGTTGTACCAATATCACAACCCTCACTTGTAACTCAGAAGAGCAGCTTCAGCACAGAATCCATCCTTTACCAGAAAACAACCAACCTGCAAGCCTTCAAACAGGTATTTTACCTTCCTGCTGCATTTCTCACACAAACATGTCAGTTCTGCTACATCTACCTGCCTTCTTTCTCAACTACAGCCTGCCCTGATTTCCCTCAACCCACTTCTGCTGCCCTGCAGAAACCATGTCCTGCTGGCTGAGCCACTGCCCACCCCAGCATGGCCCTGCTCGTGCCACAGCACCATGCAACATGTGCTGGCTGGGAAGCCCAAGCAGGAGCCAGTCCTCTTCTGGCCCTCTCAAAGAGACAGCAGATGTAGCCTGAAGCCACACTCCATACTCTTAATCCATGTGCTATGTTCAGCCTGAAGAGCCCACACAAGTTACATTCCCTGGTTGCTCCTCTGGGCAAGTCCATGAGGTGGCAAAAATCACAGACAGATTTACCATTTCCTATCCACTAAGTACTGACATCACCCAACAGACAATCTTTGTTGCATGTTATAATTATTTTCCCTCTTTAGTTTGCTTAGCTTTTAGGTTCTGAGTAAGTCATCATTCTAAGGAACACACAGAATTATTCCACAAGCAGAAACTTGCTCCTAAGTACCAAGAAAGGAAATGTAAGAAAGAAAGAATCAATATGCCTGATTATATCTCCCCACACATTAAATTCCAAAGCCTGTGATATTGTTCATTTGTCATCTCCTCAGCATCAGTGTTCAGGACCAGCCATCAGTCAGAGTATCAGTCAATGACATCACCAGAGCAAACTAAAAAGGGAGACAATCCTCACCTTATAAAGGGAGGGCAGCAAACAGCTAATGACACAAAAAGATCAAATTGTTTCATTTATTTCAAGACCATACTTAAGCCTGCAGAAGGCAAGGGAGAAATCTCCTGAAATGAAGTTGGATCAACTGAAGAGACCCGAGAACAGCAGCTGACACATTATGGAAGTCTCCCATGCTACACAGTCCTGCCCAAAAACCAGAGTCACTACAACTCCCAGTGCCAGCATGAGCCCACCCCAGAGGGGACCCTGTCCAGCTGGGATGGGTCCTTTCCCTTACCATTTAAGTAACCACAAATAACTGTAGCAGAACACTTCTTACACGCCAGTCCCTTCCTCATTTACAAGCTTTCAGCTGTCTGCACTAGAAGGCAGCAGGTTTTCAGCATACCATGCTCTGAGTGTGCCTTGTTCAAAGGCAAAGCAGGGTTTTCCTGGAGATGAGGGCCACAGGCAGCCAGAGGACAAGGTAGCCTCCCTAAGACACATCCCCTCCCTCCAAACCAGCCAGATGCTCCCTCAGCTGGCATCTGTAAGCACACACCCCCAGCCAGCCACACTGAGATCTGTCTGTGCTCACACCTACACACCTTTCTCTCTGAATTTGTACTTCCATGTGCAAAGCTTTGCTCCAGTGAAACCAGAGGCACTCAGCACACTCTGGAAAATGTTACTATTTATAGAACGTGCAGTGATCTTTTGCTGTACTGAGGTTTCATCCCTTTTCCATTGTTCAGAGATATTTTCCATAAAAAGCAAACTCCACTGCTTTGCAGTTAACAGATAGATTCTGAGGGGAAAAAAGCTTAAACGGAAAAACAACATCCCTGGGAGATAAATTAAAAAAGAAGGGATAGTTTTTCCAGCTGGGTTCTGGGTGATGGAAGACAGGCTGTCATTCTAAGGAAACCAGAAAATGTCTTTTACATACACCAATCTCAGCAAGCCTACCCTGAGTTATAAAGTTTATTTCATAATAGTTTAAACCCTATATTGCACTTGATTTTCTGCTGCTAACAGCAAAGGCCTATACAATAGCTATTGGTTAGAAAGCAGACCAAGTTTATTATATTTTGCCAAAACACAATGTGCAGCCATAAACCCAGAGCAGAAGTTTCCCTGTGTATTATTATTATTATTACACTTAAGTTTGCAAATTTTCACTGCAAGTGACAAGTGTTCTTTAGGGACAGCTCTCCTAGGAGAGCCATCAAGGACCGTAGAACATCTCCTGAATGTAAGCTTGGCCTGCCTCATTTGGAAATCAAATGCTGGAAATGCATCCTGTGGGTCATCTTTGGGCACTTGAGAAACAGGATAGCAACCCAAGATATGGGGTGAGGCCTTGTAGCTGATGGAAAGCAGCTGAACACAGAGCTTCTCTATGCTGGAAAGACTTCAGGAAAGGTGATTTGCCCTACAGTGCTCTGAAACTGTGCATGTTGTACTCAAAGTGTGTGTGTCCCACCCTGCCAGTATGCTCAGCACCTGGCACTGGGGATGCTGGACAGCTCTTGGAAAATCCCCCTCTGCCACATATCCTTTTCAGGTACTTCAGAACCATCTCCTGATCAGCTCTTGCTGACAACAGCTGTCCAATACTGCATCAGTGAGTCCACAGAGCAGGTAACAGGCAGCCTGAGCATTTCCTTGGGCTTACTTTGGGCAAAGAACCCCAAACCAGTGGATCTAATGTTTGGATACATTCAGAGAGGTACTTGTGCTCATTCTCCTTTACTTATGGAGCCCTTTTATGTGCAAACAGCACAAATCAGGCAGGTCAGGACTACCATATCCAGATTCACCCAAGCCACACTTCCAAACAGTGTTTAACTTCCTAAGAGATTCAAGAGAACTAACTCATCCTTGCTTTAACTCTGACATTACTACACCTGCATCAGACACCCAGCCAGGAGCCCCAGGCTGGCCTGCCAGAACCAGAACCCCCAGCATGTTCCAGGGTGCTGACCCAGCACCATCTCACTCAGCAAAGAAGCAGCAGCAGGCACCATGCATGCTGTTTGGCTTCAACAACTGAAAAAAGATATATTTACCAGAGTCAAAGGAGACTGGAGGAAAAGCTGGCAGGAAAGAATGAGAGAGAAGTTTCTAAACAACTGAAATCCCCAAGAAAAGGTCAGTTCAGCCAACATTTTATTCAGCTTGGTCTTTCTACCAGCACTTACAACTGAGAGTGCGTTGGAGTTAAATCCAACACCAACAACATAAAAGGCTGAACATACACAGAAATCTCTCTAGAGACAAAAACATCTCTTTCTCCGTCCCATTTTCAGGTGCAGCAGACCAGTGTGACCAAGACCATTTTGATCTCAATTTGCTTTTTCACTTGTTTTTGTGATTAGTCTGAACAATAACTCATGTTACTGCAATTTAACTGAGATATGCATGAGCTTCATCAAGTTCTTCTGGCAAGATTTAGAATCCACTGCACTAATCTGACTATGGACTGACTGAGCAGCATTGTCCCACACAAAATGAAGCAGAAGGCATGGGTAGCAAAGCTACCATCTATAAAAGCCAAGTGTTTTGACACACTCCTTAAAAGAGATGTTACATAGACTTCACACAAAGGGAAGCAAGAGTCCTCCACAGCCCGTGCACATCAGAGAGCTCAAATAAAAGTTACAAAAAGACAAGAGGGGTGAAATGAGCCCACAAAACGATGATGATATAAAGACCAAGAAAGCTTCCAGCCACTCCTCTAGGTGTGCAGATACACCTGACACCAGCACAGACCTCCAGTTCACAGCAAGGTGTTTCTTCCTGTGTCTCTGCTAGGTTGCACTGCAGCTTCTGTGCCGACTTCAGGAGAAAATTACTATTTTCACATGATACCTTTTTCTTTTTTCCTGCTTTATTTTGCTACTAAACTGCACAGAGCATTACAAATGCTCTATTAATGCTGCTCCCCTTTGGTCAGCTGCACACAACAGTGTTATGAGAAGAGACTGTTGCAAGTATGATAATGTTTGTTATCATGAGTACTAATTCAGGGGGAATGCAACAAACGCCTTCCTATGTGATAACCAAAGGAGTGATTACCAACTCAGCCTACTGCTTTACTTCAGAGCTACCAGATATCTGTTTCTTTTTCAGTTTAGGAGTATCATTTTCCCCCTGGTTTGCTTTCCACATGCAGCAGCCAAACAGCAGCTGACATTTACTCCTCTCCTAGCTATGGTTGCTACGTGTTATTTCAGAAAATATCTTGCAAATACATGCTGCCAGAAACTGCCTGAAAGAGTGACTAGGAAATGTATTTGCCAGGTCTGTAGATCTAGCTAAACTCTTCACACACACCTGGTTTGTAAACCAACTGAAAAGCAATATAGCACTGCCCTGTTAAACAGGGATATACTTGGAGAGCTGGCAGGTGAGTCCATAGACACCTGTGCATTCCAATCACGTTTCCTGTGTTCTGCTCTCCACCTTGGCAGCTCAGCTTGTGAAAGCAAACATTTCCAAACAGGGCGAGGACTTTGGGTGTGCCAGGGCCAAGTGAGACATTGTGCATCATCCCAGCAGCAGGAGCTTGACCCACTTCATCCCTGTGCCACCAACTGTCCTGTTTCAAAATGACATTGGGGCACAGGAACCTTTCTAGAGTCTCTAGACACCCGTGCCCCATGGGCTGGCAGGGGCAGAGAGGGGAAGTGGGGAGCTGACCCCACACAGCTCCTGCAGGCTCCTGGCTGGAGCCTCCCAAGCTGCCACCCTCACCCCACTCCTATCTGAACCTTAAGCACATTTCTGACTGCCAGCACAGTCATGAACTGCACCTGGTAAAGCATTACCTTTGCTCTGTGTGTAACCAAAACAGGAGCTGCACGGATGCACCTGTTGGTGTGAGTTTACTGGACTGTGCCTGCTGTCTAGTGAAATCACACAGAGCACAGTTTTCTCAGGCCCATTATCCTTTGTTGTGGTGGATTGCTTCTTGCAACACCTGGGGTCTCTTGCTCACTTCAATTGTGGTCCCTGATGTCATGTGTCATCTACTGGACTTGCAGAATTCATTTTTCTAATGCTTTTGAAGCTCACATTTTTCTGGGTTTTCCTTTAGGTCTTCTTACACCCCAGTTGTGGCCCCACCTTCCATGCACTCTTAAGTCCTGAGAAATCAGGCTCAATTTCACTGAGCTACCCAGGAATCCAGTATAATACCTCTGACTTCTCTTGGAAAGTCAGGATGCGCTTTATGGTCACCTAAACATCCTTCACAAACCAAAATCTGCACATAGTTCAGCTCCTAGTCCAGAGGCACATTTAGTGCTGCAAAGAGATGCAACTAATCATTCTTGCAAAACAGATCTGAAGGGGGAATGAACAACTCCCATCTCAAGCATGGGGATTTTTCTCTTTTGTTATCATGCACTGGAAGGAAGAACAGTTCAGAAAGATTGCAAGAAACGCTACAGATGGTGTCCCTGCTCATGGTAGGGGGGTTGGACTCATGACTTTTAAAGGTCCTCTCCACCCCCAACTATTCTATGATTCCATTCCATGGTTTATAGACTTAGCTTCTATTTCTCAGATGAATGCAAGTGATCAAAATTACTTCTGTCTGCCTCGTTTGGCTCCAATAGAACACGCTGGAGCATTTCTGGGCACTGCCAGGGCATGTCCAGAAGTCCCACAGCAACAGTACCCCTCCAAACACACACAGAGCAGCATGAACTAATCAAACAATGCTTTATAATTCACTTGATGCATACAAGCATAACCCACATCCCACTGCAACAACCACTTCCCAGCCAGGTTCTGCAGTGCCAAAATTCAACTGTTACATGGACACGGAGCTTGATATGGCATTAACTCCTGTTAGCAGTAACAGATAGCTCCTGACAACTGATAGGTTGTTTCACAAAGGCATTCAGGAATGGGCACTTGGTGTGTGCCCAGCAGCAATAAAGAACTATCTCCAGAGTTACACGTACCAACTTGCCAGTGGGATCTTGTAGGGATCTAGTTTTAGCTTCTGTAGCTGTCATTGTACTCACACCTACACCTGCAACAAGCTACTCCGAGAACATGAGGCAAACACAGCTCGTGTTGCTCCCAGTTCCACACTGGGAGAACCCAGGTGTCAGCCACAGAGGAAGACCAAGATCAGTATGGAGCTCCAGGGCCTCCCTCACACTGAAGAGTTTTAATTTCATACCACGATGCTGTCCCAAGACATACTATAGCTCAGTGACACACACACAGATGGGGTTGTGGCTCCCTTGAAATCCAAAGTGACACAAGAGACACTGCCTTCTGCTGAGCACAACTGCACCTCCCTCCCAAGCAGCCCAGCACCTCCAGATGTGATGAGCAGCCACCTCACAGCCTACAGAACAACACCTCCCAACACACACAGTCAGAAGGGGAAACTCGCTTTTTTATGATCTGCATCACAAATTTTCCAGCTGATATTTAACACGGCAATTTTGCTTGAAAATTAGCAAAGGACTACTGAGGAAAGCAAATTCAGCCTAGAGAAACAAATTTGTGAGCAAGTCAATGTCAGAAACCAAGAAATTCAGCTTTAAAGTGTGAGTCCCACCACAGTCTGAAGACTCACTTTTCAATCATTAAGGCTAACAATCAGAGTTCTTCTGGAGGTAAGAAGGGTATTCAACTTTTATTTTTCCACAGTACAAGTAACTAGCAGTTATTCACAACTGTTACATCACTGACATTATACAGTTCATGTGTTCTGTGAAACGTATTCAGTTCTCCTAACTTGCACTTCATTTCTGACAAACTACAGCGAAGAATGAAGAAACAAAAGATGCTCTACATTTCTCCTCATTGTCCACGTTTTAATACACAAAGATTGCTGCCTGCTCATGGGGAACATGCACTACAGCAAATCATGCCACTTTCAGGCATTTAAAATCATCTACAATTCACATATTACAATAAAATGGGAACCATTTGGCCATGATACTAGGGCTATGACTTACAGAGAGATCAATCTTGGGGAGGGAGGGGAGCAATAATTATATTGCAATGTCTTTTGTAAGATATATTTCTCCAGAACAGGATAACAGCTGATAAGAACAAATACAAGCCACACTGACCTTCTTAGCTGCCTTGACCTGCTTTATCATTTGAAATAACATTCTCTGCCTGCTTTCTTATACCCTTTCTGCAACCAGTACTTCATGCCCCTGCAAGTGAAATGACAGACATAAAACTGCACCATCAAGGGACAGCCAGCTCCCCAGTAGCTGGGTTTGAGGTTCAGAAGACTCTGGATCCAGCAGCACCATTTCCAAGTGCTCCATCACACCGTTGCCAAATGTGCATCAGCATGAAGTGCACACACAGCAGCAGCAGAGCATCACACCTATGGTTTCTGCAGATAAAGGTTCTGCTTGTTACCTGCATAAGCAGTCTCAATAACTAATGTCATTTCCACACTCTCCTACCCTGCTTTTCACCAGGAAGAAATGCACACTAAGCCTTAAAGAGATGAAACAGATGTTTGATATCTTCAACCAGGAAAGGCAATCTTTTTCACGTTACACTGTCCAGTGACAGGGAATCTGATAGATATTTTGTATTTCTAGGGCAGAAGTGTTTGAAATTAAGTTATGATTCCCTGCAAAACTCATGCAACTTCCATAGCAATTTATGAAATGGACAAAACATGGCTTCAGCTGAAAGAAATAAACATTTCTATAATGCCCTCCTTTACTTGAAAGGGAACCCTTTGGAGATGATGTGAAACAGTAAAGGGGAAAGAAGACATGTCAACAGGACAGTGTTGGTCAATACAACACCATGTTAAGCTTCATCAAGTTTTCCACACATGCAACAGGTCTATTGGAAGGTTTTCCCAAGCCACCTGCAGCAGCTACTGAGCAAGGCTCTAAAGGAACAAGTGAAACCAGTGCCTTCCCTCGCCCTGCTCAGTGGAACAAGATAGGAAGGATGAACCCTCAACTCACTAAGGTCCTCAATTTTCACCAACAGATGTCCCCTACTTATCTGAGGTGCCTAAATGCTTTTGAGAACCTATGAGAACACAACTAGAACTTGCTCCAATCACCATGAAAGCCACATGCAAGAGTTCTCAGACACATCAATGTGGCTGTAATCTTCTCTGCTCCATCACACCAAGCCCCTCCCCAAAGATCAGCCTCAGGTATTTGCAGTCGATGAGAGACTGCTCTGGTACACAAAAAGGAGTTCCTGAGTCTTGCATAATTTCCTAAGGCTTTTGTCAACACCAACGACCAAGGAGCCACAGGGCCGTTTATCACCTTGAATACACAAGTAATATTTAATGCATATCAGAGCAGAGGTGAGGGTTAGACAGGGTAAACATACACCTGTGTAAAGAAGTCAAGACCTGCCTGCCAAGTTCTTCTAGCCACGAGACACGCACTGGGTCTCAGGGGAATTCTAACTGCTACATTTGATTTCTCACACACACTTTTCTGGATCAAGTTTTTGAACAGAACTGGCTAATAAAGAAATATATGCAATGCTTTTGTCACAACACAGCATTAGAGGATGAACCTTTAGAGGATGAACCTCCCAGACCAACCTGACAGATGAGTGGCCTGCAAAAGCAAATAGCAAAAGGGAAGGAAATAACCTCAGCTAATGTTGTTGGGGTTGGGTTTTTTACATAAAGGATAGGCCGGGTGTACACCCAGAAAAGACACAGAAAATCATCATCTGGCAGAGGTTGAATTCTAGGGTTGCAGACATACCAGCAGAGCTCACACAGGCAACAACAGGTGAGAGCACCAGCACTGCTCACTACACCAAAATCCAATATGCCTGTCACTGTCACATGGACACACAGTGCTGACAGCCTTCAAATGAGGGAACAAGCCTGGCTGTGGAGAATGCCACAGCAAAATAGGGATTCCAAAAAGCTCTGTCAAGATCACACACACCTTCTGTAAAGCTTTCTAGATCGTTTTTCTTTTTCCTTTCCCATTTCTGGGATAACCCTGAAGTCCAGCTCTGCAGCAGGTAACCCCACAGCTTGCACTGCCTCCAGCTCCCAGGGAGAAGCCAGTTCCACATGGCCTAAAGTGACCAGAGTAGTGCAGCCACCACACAGGTGCCTCAGCGAGCACAGCCAGCATCCTGCCATGCCAGCACTGCTCCAGCACCCAGAGCTCCCCCCCAGTCAGCATTCATGCTCCAAGAGCCCACAGTCAGCCCCTAAAACCATATGGAACCATCTGCAGCCCTGCTGCTGACACAAGTGGCACTCTCCAGATTAAAAATCCCCCAGTTCCACAGGGAAAAGCTGCTCTGTGTTGGTTCAGTAGATACACAATAGAGAAAAACAAAAAAGCCTTTTATGGGTCTTTTTGATCACAGCCACCACTTTAAGTTCTGAATCACCCATTGAAATGCCTT
Source organism: Campylorhamphus procurvoides (assembly GCA_013396655.1). Classification (NCBI taxonomy): domain Eukaryota; kingdom Metazoa; phylum Chordata; class Aves; order Passeriformes; family Dendrocolaptidae; genus Campylorhamphus; species Campylorhamphus procurvoides. The sequence continues at coordinate 77,494 of WBMV01006148.1, forward strand.
CTGACGTGGAAGTATATTAAGAAAACATTACAGGGTCCCCTGTAAACCAGCAAACTGCAGGAGAATCAAACTTGAGGCTGGAATTGCACACTCAATGCACTTCATTATATCTAGGTATGTACTGAACAGCTTGTAATAACACTTACTGTTCCAAAACATTTTGATACCTAACCAGAGGCTCTTTTGGGGGCCTAGAAATGGCAGCAAGCACCGTAGGAAGCCTCAGAACTGAGCCCAGCTGTCTTCATTTTGGTGGGACACCTACTCTTTATTTTAATTTATAGGCTAGACCATACTTTATGTACCTTAATTTCTTGGAGCCCCACACGTAATTCATGAGGCAGAGCACTAAAACATTACTAGAGCTTTCTGAATCCAAGCTCTGCTTAGCACAGCTGGGCTGGCTCCCACTGCTTGTTTCAGCATCCTCTGGGACAGCACGACAAGACACACAGCACAGGAGTGAAGTGGGGAACCCAACGTATTAGAGACATGTCTCAGAGCAGCAGAAAAAGGGAACAAACAAAAAACAATACCCCCAAAATGTTTTGGATTACAAAAGGCTATAAAAAGTAACCTTTTTAGGTTATAAAAGTTAAGCCCTCCTGCCCTTCCATACAGCCAGAAACACCTCCTGCATGCACTGCCAGCCCCTGCCTGGCTGGAAGGGCTCTGCCTAACCCAGGAGTGACCCCATCTGTAAAACAAGGAAATTGCAGTTCCTTCACAAGGTGCTCAGAAAACTGTGGCCAGAGAGGGAACTGGAGGAGTCAGGAGCTACAATTGCCAAGGTTCATTTTGCTTTCTCTAACATTATGGTAAATATGTAGCATAAGCCCAAGAGTGCTTACACTTTCAAGGCTAAACCATCATTTAACCTTTGGTGTCATATTTTTTCCTAAATATTCCAAGAAGCACAGTTTGCAGGGTATTTGTCAGGCAGCAGACATCACTGCTCAAGTAGGCTGTGGAACCACACTTCACACGTTTCCACTGAAAGTTCTAGAGGCTGGCTGGCTGACCACAAAAGAATAAACACTGACCGGAGTTATGGAAGGGAGGGAGGGGAACGATACTTCAATTCTTTTACTTCAATCAGGAGAGTCGAAAGGTATTAAAAACATCATTAGTCTAAGTCTAGCATGACCAATTTCCTAAGCAGAACCAGCAAATAAAGTCACAATCACTCTTGACTTCCAGAGCAACCAGCACTGCCTTTGCAGTCACCTTGACTACTTTTCTTTAACATGAAGGCCACCTAAGAGAGAGCAATCCAGGCTCCTGCCTCTCCTTGAAGAAGGTACCAAACAGCACTATTCTATCTGAACACAGCAGCAAGAGCAGGATGCTGTTCCTTATACAAAACCTGAAACACATTCCTTGGCTATCCCAAGCTCAAGTACTCCTTCAACAGCCTGCAGAAAAGCACCAAGACCACTGCTGTTAACGAGTTCCAAAGAAAGCCTCTCACTGCTCTGGCTGGATCTTACTCCATTGAAAGCACACATGGCAACAAATTTTGCAAGACAAGAATCTGAAACTCCTGGTGAACCCAAAACACATCACTAAATGTTTTTCTTCTTGTGTCCTCCAGCTTGTCACCTACCTTTCGTAGCCTTCTGCAGACTGTTCTCAGATGCTTTGCTAGATAAAAAAAAAAATAACATATTCCCAGGTTTCAAGAAATCTTTAATCAAATAGTCTTTGCCACGTGGTCCAGCTGAGGTCTTCCTTTAAAATAATGTGTTTCCTGTTCAGATCCATTTTTAACCTGGTAAGAAAATCACAATCTCACAGGTACTCACAGAAATCCTTTCAGGATGATTTGCTGCTTCTCTCTCTTCCAGGGCCTGCAAGAAGTTATTCTTCAGTTCTTGTCCCATGCTTGCTAGTGACCTAGAGGAAAAAAAGGTACAATTATTGGTATTAATTATTGCCACAGGCTTTGGGTTCACTGTAAAGCATTCTGTAAATATAAGGAGACAGTTCTCAACCTACTGGAGCTGATTTGTCTGTTCCCTGTTTTGCTTTTACAAACCCTTAAACCACTCTTGAAGACTTTTCACTGCTGCAGATCTACAATATAAGAGCAGTTCACCCAAAGGTGACTTGTACTAACACACATTTTTCACTACATATCCAGAGCAATCTAAGTGCTTACTTGACATCTCCAAAAGAGAGACACACCCACACCCAGGCTCCAAGAGCAAGAGTGCCCAGAGCCTGCTGTGTCCTCCCCATGGTTACCTGGAACCTGCTCTGGGCACAGTTGCACACTCCAGTGCTGCTCCTGCTGCTGGATTGGAACACAAGCCAGTTAAAAAGGACAGTTTCCACCCAAAACAGGCTGCTGCACAGCACACACTTCCCAGATACTCATGTTTGGTGAGAGGGGTGGAGCAAGGGGTTGTTTTGGGTGTGGGTTTTGGGGGCTCCCCTGGTCAAAGCCCCCTCCGAGTGCTCCTGGAGTTCCCTGTGGCACTAGAAAGTGCTGCTCAACTCTTACATTTGTTTGTTTTTAATTTTCTCACCTGCCCAAACTCAACAGCTCTATCCCAAATCACCTCCCTTGTGCCAAAGGATGTTTCTCCCAGGCCTGGGAGAAAATCCTTCCCATCACCTTTTTGGATTTCCCCCCCTGCCACTTGCCTTGCTTCCAGCTTTGGTCAGTTTGTCTTAGGAGCATTTCAATTTTTAATTTAAAAATCTAGGTAATTGATAGGGGGCAAAATGAACTTTTTGGGCATAAGATCTGAGTTCATCTGTAGGTCAAAGAACAAACATTTTGAGGTTAAAATACTTTGAGTTAATAAGTAGTGGACAGGCGGGGAAAATTTTGGGGGTAAAATTTGAAATGATCTGTAGGACAGATAAATGAACATTTTCAGGTAAAAATGAGGTACTCAGATGTGGAACAGACTTGGCATAAAACTACAAGTGTTTGCTTTCAAAATAAAATTCTTAGTACATCTGGCTACATGATCAAAATAAATACATATATTGACAGTCCTCAGGGGAAAGCTTTTCAGAAGAGAAAATATTCATTTAAGCACCACAATTTATACATCTTCAGAAAAAGCAGAATTATCACCAGCTCCTAAGACCTCTTGTGAGGAATCAAGCTCTCCCTTGTGACACCCAATGCAGCAGACATGGAAAAAGGAAGGAAAAACCCAATCTTGTAAGGGAAATAGGAGGATAACAGAAATACATCAGCATTTAAAAATCCCTCTCATTCCAGTAATGGAAACCAGTGTCGCTTACTGTTTGCTTGCTTTTTCTGTTTGCATAAATATTAAGTGGAAACTAATGAAACAGAATCCACTGAAGGCAGAGCTAAGATTTCATTTTGGAAGTTTTAATGAAAAATATTTGTTCCTGCATTAACACCCATCACAGTTTAAATCCAGACTTACTCCAACTCCTACTCCCCACTCCCCCAGCTCTGCTCAGAGCTTTGCACCTCACACAAACCAAACTGATGTGCTTGAGCTCTGAAAACACCAGCAACACACAGTGTCTCACTGCCTCCATGTCCCTCTGAACCAGAGGGCCTTCCTTGCTGCTCCAAATCCATCAGTCCCTGTCCCTCAGCCACCACTTTGTTCTGTTTTACACTACAGTACCACAGATTTATGTGCAAGACTCACCCCTAAGCACTGTCACACCCAGATCCTTGACTATTCCAACTTCAATGCCAAGATGGCATTAACCTCCTTGATTTCCTTCTGTAGTCCACAAACTGGACAAACTGCTTACCTGCCCTGTATATTTATAAAATAGAGGGCAGAATTTAAACAAGCCTCGTGGTTTGAGGTGCACTGTCTGTCCAAAAGACCTGACTTTGCACCCAAGAATGAGCAACAGATGCCCACTGTTAGCCTGAATCTGCAATTAACTCAACCCCTGGTGCTGTATTAACATAGCAGTTGAAAAACAGGGGTCTGAAGAGCTCATTAGAGAGTGCAAAATCTATTTAACACTGCTTCTAGAAGGTTTCAGCATCATTATTTAAAGGTGCTGCTCCAGTAAAGAACAAAACCAAAAAAGACAGAGATAAAAAAGGCTTAGGGGTTTGGTTATGGTGTTGGGGTTTATACTTCTAAAATCTCAGCTATCTCAAATATGTTTCTGTAATTCAGGAGATTTCAGTCTGACATTTCTGTGGAGAATGGCTCAAGTAAATCTACTCTCTAAGGGATAAAGAGCAGCATACTAAAGAGGCAAGACACAGAGTGTCATTTTCAGGATAGGTTACAGGTAGTTTTAAACCCAAAATACTTCAATTACTTCCAGATGGCAGATTTGTAAAAATAAATGTGATACAAGCCTTATTTTGTCTTTCAGAAGTATTTCATTAATTTTTAAGAATGATAAAGGGCCCAATCAACAACAAATGTTATTTAATCCCTTTGCAAATTATAACCCTTCACCTTGCCTTCCTTTCTGTACTGACAGCAGACAGCTTGGATGCCCTGACTGAAAAATTAGACAGCTCTTTCCAACTTCTGCTAAAACCTCTTTAGTCCTTCATGTAGTAAACCCACTGTTTTGATTTTACCTAGAACAACCCACCACTGTTCCAGGAACCCCAGCTGTGAATTTCTGTGGCCAACAGTGCCAGATGTGGCAACTAAACAGTGTCCTCTGCCTGGTACCTGTCACACAGTGCCCCCTTCTCTCTAAAACCAGCAGCTCAGCAGCCCACACTGTGATTTGCCACACACATGCTAAGTTCAAGCAGTCAATTCACTCTTAGACACTTGACCAAGTCTGTGGGTTAGACTTACAGGGCCTGAAATCTATTGGTAGGATGCAGCATGTGTACAGGATCTCAGTTGGTGTCTATGGAAACCATTTTGCTACTATGGAACATTTTCTTCTAGAAAACCCACCCATTATACAAGTTCTGTGCAATCTTATGTGGCCAAAATGCAGCAAAGTGGCAACAAATCCCATCAATTGTCTTCTTGCTCCCACCACATCCTTACCTATAGAAGGGTGAGGGAAGTCTACAGCTGCTGGAGCAGTTCTTGGCAATGCAATAAAACCCCTTCTCCTTGGACTGATGAGGGCAAGAGCTGAGGGCACCCCAGGGCTCCTGCCCAAACCCCCAGAACACAACTGTGGGCATACCCCAGTGTTCCACCAGGTGAACATGGCAGTGCCATCTCTGCTCCTGACACATGCTCCTGCCTGTGCCAGTGACATGCAGTCTCTGTGCCCTGCCCTCCCACACACCACAGAGCCCAGCCCAGCTGGCTCATGCCACACTGACTGCTGCAAAAAGAAAACCAATACCAATGCCACATGCAGCACTCCTGCTCTATTCACTAGGGAGAATTGCCTGACCACTTGGGCCATAAGTGCAAAATAAAAGAGCTCTGTGATCAGAACAATTGATCTGGACAGCAATTCTCTAACCATGATCCACGCATCACCAAGTATGGTCACAAAAGAGCCCTTATTGTGGGCACATCCTCCCACCCCCATCCACGAGGCAAGCAGCCTGTCACCATACACTCCTTTATACCGTTGCCAAAATAGTCACCAAGAAAAATCTACTAGGCAGAAGGTTGTTGGGTTTAGAGTGTTCCTTACTTCCTCCATGGGGGGCTTCAGAAGAGGCCAGTCCAAAGTTAGCAGCTGGAAAAGAATGGTGAAAAGAAGCACACAGGTTTCACAGCAGCAAGGAAAGCAAAACTTCAGGGAATGGCAGATGAAAAAGGAAGAGGCTACAAAAACAAACTGGCAGAGGGAAAAAACCCCACATAATCCAGGTGTCAAATCAAAGCAAACATTTATTCCCAACCTTGTTACTCAGGCAATGATGAAAGACCCAAGACTCAGTTTCTCAGTACCAACTTTTTTAACTACTTCCACAGCATGATGGCAACTTGGAAAGGAGAAAAACAAAAGGGGAGAAAAAAAAAAGAACTTGTGTAAGCTGGCAGCCTTCTTTGGGGCACATAAACCCTAATTTGGGAGGGGATGGAGCCATCAATGGGAACCTCCAGACAGGTCTCATGGTGGCACAGGAACCAAGTGACAATGGCTACTAAAACTTGGCAAGGATATGACCCAGGTGGGTGCCAGCTCCTGCACAACTGGTGTGCCAACATACCATCCAACCCTCTCAGCACAGCATGCTGAGGGCCCTGCTAGCCTCAAGTATGTCCCTAAACTATCCACAATCTGTAAAGAAAAAAAAAAGGCAAAAAAAACCAATTAATTCTTAGGCAAGGCACGTTGATTATGGCAACACACTTCCAGGTGGAAAAGCATTTTTGCCAGTCTAACAAATCCACTGCCCAGAGTACAAAGCCACCCAAGCACACATGGGCCTCTTAAGATACATTTTTATTATTGTCTTGTGTTAAGAACATTGCGGCCATAACGTTCTTAAAATTAGAAAAAACTGCTCAGGGTCACTAATTCAGGGATGAGTTTCACACACAGTGAACAGCAAGGTCCTCAGAGATAAACACATACCCCTCAAAACTTGATACAAATACTTACTGTTCAGCTAATAAGCTTTTTCTGAAGACTGTGTCACAGCCTGGGCAGTCAGGGCTGGAAATCCTCACGTTTTCCATGTCACATCTGGGCTTGCCAGGAAGCAAAGACACTCACACACACTCATTTCTGTGACATGTCAGGCAGAAATCATGTGACCTGGCAACCTGCTCACTACACCACTTAGAAATAAATTCAAAACCATGGAAAAAACCATAAATCACAAAATAAAGAGCTTAGTACAGCACCATCTTACATTTCTGCCCAGTACTCACGAGAAAGAGGGAGGAAACTTGCTCTTCCAGTTTTCCCAATTCTAGACTAAGCAGTTTTTGATACACACAATATTGTTCTCCTCTGTAGTTGTGGAGGCTTCCCTTGTTCCTTCAGCCTTGCCCTGACTTCTTTCTGATGGACCTGAGGCACGACACAACCCAAAATTATCAGGATTCACACCCAGTACTAGGATGCACACCGTAATGTTCTGTCTTCAGGCAAACAACCCCCTGAGATGTTTCTGCTTCCCTGGGTGATTTAGCAAATTTCACTTACATTTATTGAGATAACATTTACTGAGATCATGCATGGTACATGGCTGGCAGAAGTCTGATGAGGGAAACAAAAATTCATTGTTTTCTTGCTTGTGGTGACCTAAACCTCTCCTAGGCCCACCCTCAAGAAAGGAAGGTCTCACTTTACCTATTTGAGAGACTTATGCTGAAGACACCACTGGGCACACTAATGTCAGTAAACTGATCTCCAGCCTCAGCTTGCCTTCTCTGTCTTTTCCATGAGAGTGTGCAACCATCATGCTTTTGGGGACAGCCCAGAAAAAGCTATTGGAGTTCACTTAAGTTTGTCTTCTAATGTCTGAGGAATCCCTAAGCAGCTCTCAGATGCCTGCCCTATCCTACTTGACTTGGGCTATTTAAACCAAAATAAGGATAATCAGTGAAGTGGCAGCAGCTATTTCTTCCTTACCATGGCCATTTGCACATTTAGAGGCACTACCTGCACAAAAGCAAGACTGGAGATAGGTAAGAGAGGTTTTATTTTCCCAAGGAGGACGTGAGTTGCTAAAAGTGTGGAAAACCCTGAGAGGCAGACACAGGGGCAAGACAACAGAAAACACAGCACAAAGCTTTAAGCATCAGAACAAAAGAGTCCAGGACCATCAGCACTGAGCATTGATGATACCAACTAGTATAACTCTCCAGCTGAACCAACTAATTCACCTCCTGGCATCTTCCACAAAAACATCCCAATAACTAGTGTACCAAAATGCTCTATATGGTTTGTAAACAGATTATGTTTTCATCAGACCTGACTATTTTTCTAAGAAAAAATATTTTTTACAGGTAAAAACCCATCCAAGTAGGAAGGTATTTCTGAGCCCACACCTATCAGATAAAAGAGCAGAGGAAGGGCAAGCACAGAAGGATCCAAAAGTGCCTGAGGGAGGTTAAAGTCGACAGTATTCGGTACAAATATTTGAAAATAAACTGCTCTGCAGCTGCCTCAAGCCTGGAGCTCAGAGAAATTAAACAAGCTCCCCCTTCCTGCTTCATTTTCTGTCTTCTCCAATCGAGGGAGAATTACCTCAAGCAAAAGGTAAGAGAGAAGATGGTAAGACCTGTCCAATGCCCCCCGGATGGCTGGCACCAGGGGTCACTCCCTCCTCTGGCCGATGGAACTGAACTCCAGGTTTCTGCTCCTCCTGCTCAGCAGAGACAACAGCCAGGATGTGGATCCTCGGTGGAGGGCGACCTGTACTGGTGACACTGGGTAAGGCAGTAAACCTGAGTCACAGATCCCAGATCCCTCATCCCAAACATCCTCCCCATTGCACCCTCTGCCACTGCAGGCTCCAAGGGGCACAGACAGCTCAGCATCAGCTCAGGGAATGATCTGGGCTGCAAGGCCCTCAGGAAACCCCCTGCAGCCACAGAAACCACGCCAGTGACCAGGGCAGGGGCACCTCTTCAAGGTGGGCAGCAGGGGAGCAGTACTGGAAATGGAAGGGACAAGAGAAAGCAAAAACAGACAGTAAAAACAATTACGAGCTCATTTAGAGATGGCCTAATAAAAATTTAAAAAATTATTATTTTCAATTGGACTGTCAGAGACAATAACACAGAACCCTGGCCACAAGTTCCTTCATTTCAGATCCCAAAGAAACACATGGACACACGGTGTGTTGTGCTTCTGTCTGTCTCTCAAAATCTGCAATTCACCAGCTATTATTATCCCATTTCTTTATTTTTACCCAAACGAAGCCCAAAACAAAATGACAGTGCCTCCTTTTTTTTTCCCCCACCAGAGAAAGCACAAAATATTTTAAAGGAACCACTCTGACTTCTGTTTATTTCCCCCATCAACCTTCCCTCGACTTCAGATGTGACACTAAGGCCAGAAAAGTTTCAAGCTGCCCCAACAAGAGTACCAAAGGGGAAATAAAAGCACTGCCTCCAGCCCTCCCAAATCCATTGCCTGCAATAGGTGTTCATTTTTATCATTTGCAAAGGAAGAGCTACCACTCCTCTGGAGACCATGCCTGACAAGACAACACTATGTGACTGAGCCAGAGACATTCTGAAGGCAGAGGTGAACATGCAGAAGAGTCCACACAACCAGGGGAGGGAAAATATTGGCCCTGTGATCCTAAACAGCTTTGCAAGACCCTGAAGGGAATTGTTCAAATATTGGTCAAGAGAAGCCTTCCTGCACAAAAAGGAGGAGACTTAGCTCTTGAACAAACCCTGTTACATTCAAACCACAGCTGCAAACCCAGAGAAGCACCCTAAGAATGATTCCCATCTTTGTGCTCACCTCCTGAACCCTGCCTTACTGATCAGTTCCTGCAGATGAACCCCACCAAGAAAAGGGGAATTAGGGAAGCCTACAGCAAACACAGCAGCCACACACAACAGCTCCTGGCTCACCAGGGAGTCCAAAGGCAGCCCAGGCCATTAGGCTAACTTAGTGCTTGAAGATGCTGTTGTGCAAGACCAGAGGTGAACACAATTCCTTAAGATAAGGCACACAGGTAGCAGGTGTAGCCATGGAAACCCACTGGGATTATTATCAGCCACGTACAAGTATTTTCAAACCATTAAACACAAGTTTCTTTCCCAAAGAGAACACAAGAGGTCATTTACCAGCTACTAATGTGTGTGGGACCCAAGCCCTCCCCAAACACTTCTCCTTGGAGCAGCAAAGCAGAAATCCCAAAGGCATCTGCCCAAGGAGTTTTCTCCCTCCTGAAGAAAGCATCCTGGCAGTCACAGTGAAACAAGACCTGTGCAGCCAAGTGCAACTCGAGAATGGGTTTTGTGCTCAGGGAAAGCCCCAGACCTCTTTCTGCAAGCACATCCACTGCTGACAGCAGCAGTGTCCCCAGGCAGAGGTTTGGATAATCAACTAAACTGAAAACATCAGGGTGTGACTCACCTAGATTAAGTTAATTCTGTGGGTCAGCCTGACATCCCCACTTACAAATGGATGGTGCACTAAAAAACCCAACCAAAGCAAAAACAAAAACAAAAGCCTAAACCCAAAAATTGCATCTGCACTGCTTGAACTGCCCTTGTCGGAGACTTCTGGGGAGTATGCCAGCTCTCCCCTCAGAAGCTTTTGGAAACAGGACTAAAACATCTGGCATAAGGAACGATTTACCTTGTAACAGCACCCACAGTAAAACATCCTCATAAAGGACCAGGTTTCTTGTAACAAAATCCCCAGTAACACATTCCACATAAAGGAACAGGTATCTTGTAACAACATTCACCCTGAAACACTGCACGTACGAGACCAGGTCTCTCGTAACAATATCCACAATAAAACAGCCCACCGAGTCCCTTGTAACAACTTTACCTTCCCATGTGCCACCCGTTTTCCATGTCCGTGCTCCCTGTCCTGTAACCATCCACGCCAGGAGCCTGCAGCGCTGGAAAACACACATTCCTGGGATGCAGCTCCCAAAGGATGCCGCAGTTCTTGGAGCCCGAGGGCAGGTGGGCACTTATGGGCACCTACCTGTGGGACGGACGGCCCCCCGAATATCCCCAGGCAGTACAGCCCAGCACAACCCAGCACAGCCCAGTCCAGCCCAGCCCAGTTCCCCCGCCGTCCTCCCAGGGCCGCAGGGACAGGGAATGAGGGATTCCCTCGGCCGGGAGCACGGCCAGAGACCCGCCCGGCATTCCCGGGAACCCCTCTGGGGGCGATCCCGCCCGCCCTGCGGTGGGACAAGACAATTCCAATGGGACAGGACACCTGCGATGGGCCCTCTCTCCCTACAGAGTTCCCACCGAGCCGGTATTTTGAAGACCCAAACCCCCGCACTCACAGGGCCCTGAGAGTTGCTGTGACGCTCCCTGCCGAACCAGACCTTGCCCGCTCTCCTCAGCTCACTTCGCAGCTCCGGGCAGGGCTCGGTGCCTCTCGGTCCCTCTGTCTCCGCTCCTCCCGGCGCGGCCCGGCCCTCCCAGGGCGCCCCTCCGTGCTGAGGTGGGGCCCGGGGGGTCCCTGCGCTCCCGGAGCTCCCTCAGGGCCCGGGGGGTCCCGGCCCGGCTCATGGCCCGAGGAGGGGGCACTTACCGAGGAGCCCCCGCACGGAGCGGGCACCGAGCGACCCCCTGCGCCCCGGACCGCTCATTCCCTCCCTCATCCCCTCCGCCACTCCCTCATTCCCTCCCTCACACACCTCAGGGCGCCGCCGGAAGCGCGGGAAAGCCGGGAAAGGCGGGAAGCGCGCGGGAAGCGGGAGCGCGCAGGTCCCTCTTCCCCACCCGGGGTTTGGGGTGCATTTAGGGCCGCCCCGTGGGTGGGTGTCCCCGCCCCAAAGCCCCGCAGACCCCGCCCCAGCTCCCGGCACACCCGCCCTGCATCCCTTCCCTGCGCCCGCCCCTCTGCGAGGCGGCAAATGCGGACACAGCAATTTAGGAAGCCACGCCAGTGGTCTGTTTCGTTTCCAGCTTTATTTGCCCAGCACAGCACAGCGGTCGGAAACAGAAGTAAACCCCAAAAATCCCCCCGCTCCAGCCGCCCGACTGGAACAAAAGGGAGAACACACAATTCCCACCCCAAACGGGGCGATGCCGGGTCCGTCCCTGGGAGCCTCGGCTGTGCCCGAAGGGGCGGGATGGCATTGGGGACACACGGGGTGACACAAGGGGCACACCCAAGGATGGCATTTGGGACACACGGGGCGACCCCCGGGCCAACCCCGAACGGTACCATCACTGTCACTGCACATTCACAGCTTTAACACTATAAATCCGAGATTTAATCCTGAGCACCTCAAGCTCCCAAGTGCAGGGCACTTCCAGAGTCTGGTTATTTTCTCTTTTTAATGAGGGGATTGCCAAAGCTGGGGAAATAGAATCAGCATTCCCTAAACACCTCCACCAGTTGCACATGGCCCTGCTGCCAGGGGCAGATGAGTAGCAGCCTGCCCCAAACTGTGTGAAGGCCACTGTTCCCCAGCTCTGAATGACTCCAGGCATGATCCCCTGCCGTGCCCACTGCCAAAAACACCAGAGCCAACAGGACTCCAGCCAGCTGCTCTTCTTCCCCAGCTTTTTGGGGATGAGGGTGAAGCTGAAGGTCCCCTTCCCGATCCAGCAGCAGGACTCATCCCCACTGCAGACCCCACATTGATCCTTGGACTTCCTGGAGCCAATTCTCCTGTCACAGACCACTTCCTGCAGAAAAATAAAGAAAATACTGCATGTTAGGAAGAAATTCTTCCTTGTGAGGGTGGGGAGGCCCTGGCACAGGTTGCCCAGAAAGGCTGTGGCCGTGCCCCATCCCTGGAAGTGTTCAAGGCCAGGCTGGACAGGTTTGGAGCAACCTGGGCTAGTGGCAGGGAGTAGAATGAGATGCTCCCTAAGGTCTCTTCCAACCCAATCCACTCTGGGATTCCAGGATGATTCCACAATCCCTCCCTGCATTTATTTTGCACCTTTTCCTCTCAAATTTAGTTAATTTTTAAAGCAATAACTTTAAAGTCATTCAGAGAACAAAAAGGGACTGTAACACAAAAATCATTCTTACAGCCATCAAATCATTATTAAATGAAAGCCTGTTACCTCATCTCTGTCCTTGTTTCTCTTTGCTGGAAAACCTTAGGATCCCAATGGGCTCCTTTTAGGGTGCTTTTCTTCCACAGCTCCTTTCTCCCAGCTGAAAGCTCCTCAGATATTCAGGGCTTATTTGGAAGGAAACCCTTCTGGGGTGTTTCCTATCAAAGACCATGGACATTCTGATGGATGAAAAGGTAAGTAAACTATGTGAAGACTCAGTTCCAGCACCTTCCTTTGCAAGCAGCCTCCCAGTTTGTCCTTGGCAGCTGAAGTCCCCCAGGATCCAACCTTCAGCTCCTGTGGGAAACAGAGAGGGAAGGCAGAATGATGCTCAGTGCTGTGCAGGGGCTCTCTGGGCATCAGTGCTTTGGCTGTTTAGTCCATGGTTTTCCCAGTCCCGAGGCAGAGGATGATCTGTACACTGCTCTCCCCCTTCTTTCCTCCACACCAGCACACCCAGGTCCTGCTCTTCTGCCCCTCATTCAGAGGCTGCATTTTGCCAGGGGGATTTTTCCACTTCTCAGCAGGTTAGAGATCATTTTCCAAGGTCCCCAGAAAATTTCTGCAGTTCCCCCTTACTGATTAGAAAGCACAGGCCAAGGGAAGAACAAATTTCTCAGCACTTACCACCCGGAATTTTCTTCCTCCAACTAAATCACTCCTGTCCCTCCTGTCTCTGTAGTTTCCTGCAGGAGTCCATGTCCCAACCCTGCAAAATATTAGCAAATCTTCTTCAGTGAGAGCAGTCATCACACCACTCACTCAGGCTTTGCAATAGTTTGTAGGGAACAGACCCAAATCCAATCCTAAACCTAACTTTCTAACAGGTTTTGTTAGAGACAGTGGACAGAAACTCATAGAATGGAAATAAAAGACTGCACAAGGCATAACAGAAGCTTTGCCATGCAGAATTGAAGTTCCTGTTTTCCCTCATCACTCTGGGACTGTAGGACCCAATCTCTGCCATCAAGAGACAAGAGTTGTTATTAATACTTAAACCTCTTCAATGTGGTTATTTCCCAGAGAACTGGGCCAGCACTGAGCTATTCCCAAATGCTTTGGTGAGGGGCAAGACAACAGCCCACTTCTGCTTGGTAAAGTTCCAGAGAATGAAAAGTCATTTCTCTTCTCTCTCTGACCCATAACCAAAGCAGTTGTCAGTTGTGTAGAACAACACAGACTATTCATGGCAGGCGTGATTCAACTGAGGAGAAAAGAAAAAAAAACACCTAAACAAACAAAACCACCCCAAATTTCAAGGTTAAAACATACTGCTTCCTTAACAAGAGCATATAAAACTCATTTAAGCAAGAGAGGAAATTGCAAACGAGAAAAAAAAGAGCCTAAAGAAACACGCTGCCTGGATACACTCTCTGATCATTCCAAGGGAAATTTCCCACAGATCATAAGCAATTACCAACAATTTCTTCGAAGTAAAAAGTTAATGACTTGGGTTTCTATTCAGGTGCTAGATATGCCCATTGAAGGTTTAGGGGTCTGGTGGGGTTGTTTAGGGCTGATCCTGACAGGCCCAGACCAAATCCAACTACCCCATCACTGCTCCATGCTGAATTTGGGGTGAATATTAACCCAGTTCAGAAATAGTGCCCTTTCCTGCTACTTGGTCCTTCTTTACACATCCATAGAGCAGGTTTACTCCACCCTTTGCTCCCAACAACAGCTCTCCAGCCCAAATCCCCATTGCCACAGACACAAACTAAACACACCTGAGGCACTCGTTCCACCAGCACCTGGAATTCTGAGCTCCCTGTTCCCTGAATTGCTCATCCAAACACTGACAGCAATCTCAGCTCAGAGACTCTCTGTCCTCAGAGGGAAAC